>JPKY01000136.1:0-62355 GCA_000769265.1 Hapsidospora chrysogenum ATCC 11550
CCCCCCCCCCCCCCCCCCCCAAGAAACCTCGAGGCCCCACCGCCCGTATTTTTATTGCGGTGCCACTAGGTGCGTACCTAAGTACTAACCTAGGTAGGTAGGTAGTTGGGGGGATTTTACAGTAAAGTCGCAAAATCGAAACCCGGCATCCAGCCCAGTTGAACGTAACACCTCAGTCAAGCGTTCTTGCTTGCGAAGGCGCTGCCCTTTAGACGAATAAAACAGCACAACTTCCCCTCGAAATCAACGGTCCTTTGTGGGTTTGGTTTACAACCTTTCTACAGGGGGACCTTCCATTTTCTGCATCACCCACCTGTCCTCCGAAATGGCTGCCACGCCAAAGACACACGAGATCGAACACCACATCATCACCGGCACCTGAGATGATGATCACGAAGCACTCTTCACGGTCCGTCGACACGGCATGACCTTCTTTACATTGAGCTCTCGCCATTCCAGTTTGTAAACCCTCTCATGAAGAAGAAGAAGTACCCATCGTACCTAGAGGTGCTCTTTTCCAACTAGATGAAGTCACCGAACTTGAGAGTTCCAGTTGAAGAAGGGGGAGGGTTTTGCTTGGCACAAGCTCAACCCAAACCCATGTGCGCCCCGCCATCCAGTCAGATCGCCCTTGATCATATATTCCCTCCCAGTGGCATGCCACCGCCGTAGAATCACCCACCGAGCTTTCTCTTTCTGGACAGGAATTGACTTTTCGTACATTTGACGAGGTATGAATGGTTATTCGACGATTCTGAAGAACGAATCACTAGTTAAGCGAACACCACCGTCTACGGTGGACCATCTATCTTATCGCACAACGCTGCCCCTCCACGCTGTATAACATAACCCCGCCATCACCAACGCCATCCCCAACTTTCAACCACCTCAACGTGCGCGACACCATCGTCCTTTCCCCTCGGCAACCATCATGGCTCCCAAGGACAAGTCATCATGGATCGCCCTCGGCTGCGAGGGCTCCGCTAACAAGCTCGGCATCGGCGTCATCCTCCACACGCCCACCTCGACCACCATCCTCTCCAACCTCCGTCACACATTCGTTTCCCCGCCAGGCACAGGCTTCCTCCCCAAGGACACAGCCCACCATCACCGCACACACTTCGCCTCCCTCGCCCTCGCCGCCCTCCGCGAGGCACGCATCGGCCCTGCCGACGTCGACTGCATCTGCTACACGCGCGGGCCCGGGATGGGCGCCCCGCTGTCCTCCGTCGCCGTCGCCGCCCGCACGCTCTCCCTGCTCTGGGGGAAGCCCCTCGTCGGCGTCAACCACTGCGTCGGCCACATCGAGATGGGCCGCGAGATCACCGGCGCCGACAACCCCGTCGTGCTCTACGTCTCCGGCGGCAACTCCCAGGTCATCGCCTACGCCGAGCAGCGCTACCGCATCTTCGGCGAGACCCTCGACATCGCCGTGGGGAACTGCCTCGACCGCTTCGCCCGCACCCTGCGCATAAGCAACGACCCAGCCCCCGGGTACAACATCGAGCAGCTCGCCAAGAAGGGGTCCCGCCTGCTCGATCTCCCCTACACTGTCAAGGGCATGGACTGTTCCTTCTCGGGCATCCTAGCCGCGGCCGACGCGCTGGCCGCCGCCATGGAGGGTGAGGGAGCCGACTTCACCCCCGAGGACCTGTGCTTCACCCTGCAGGAGACCGTCTTCGCCATGCTCGTCGAGATCACGGAGCGCGCCATGGCCCACGTCGGCAGCAGCCAGGTGCTCATCGTGGGCGGCGTGGGCAGCAACGAGCGTCTGCAGCAGATGATGGGCCACATGGCTCGCGAGCGCGGTGGCAGCGTCTTCGCCACCGACGAGCGCTTCTGCATCGATAATGGCATCATGATTGCCCATGCGGGGCTACTGGCGTACCGTACTGGGTTCCGTACCCCCATAGCTGAGAGTACATGTACGCAGCGCTTCCGGACAGACGAGGTGCTTGTCAATTGGAGGGAATGATATGTGGCATATTGGTTGCTGGACTTGTTGTTGTTGTCTGTGCTGTGCTGTGCTGTGCTCTGTTGGGATGGAATTATAAGACACGATGATATGATGTAGAACTGAGAATATACCCACGCTGGAAATATAGAAAATGACGAGGATAGGTAAGCAGGAGCACTCGGACGGGTACATTGTCTTTGCGTACCTAGCCGCCACTACCTGATAGTCGATTGTTTCTTACATTTGGCGACTGAAATACCTCCAGGCACCATAATCCCACCCACACTGACCTGCCCCAGCCCCTACCGGACTCTTCTACTCTGTTCTGCTCCTCTGATCCCAGCAATGATGGCCCCCCTGTTCGCACCTGGGCCTTGCTACCGCTTAAAAATAAATAAGAACAAGAACCTTGGTGAAGATAATATGTACAGGCTGGAATTACCCAATTTATATATATTAAAAGAATCATGAATCCCATACTGCATCAAACACCCAAACACGACGTGTTTCCGCTACCCTTCATCTGCCGAGGTTGGCTTATAGATTATAGTTGTGACATACTTAGCGGAGGACGTGCAAGTCAGCTAGTGGTCTTTGTCAACAGACTCAGGAGGTTTGGGGGTGGTAGAGCGATCGAAGAGAGACGCACCTTGCTCTTGTACCTCGTCGTCGCCGACACGGCCAGCACGCCGTTCTTTATGCTGCTGGTGGCGAGGTGGTTCAGGACGGTGTGGTTGGGCATGTTGAGCACGCTGTTGTCGTCCTTCATGAGCACGGCAGCGTTGAGGATGGGCTTGCCGAGGAATCCGGGCAGGCTCGGCGGGGTGGGCAGCTTCTCGATGGCGGCCACGGCGCTCTGGTACGCCGGCGACTCCTCGGCCTGGTCAAAGTCCTGGAGATACTGCGGGATCTCGCTGCGGTAGGTCTCGGGCGGCGGCACGGTCCTGTGCTTGGGTGGCGGCCTGGCGGCGATCTTATCCCTGTCTTCCTTGGAGACGGACGAGGTGCGCGAGGGGCCGCGGGCGTCCGCCGGCTCGGTGGACTCGGGTCTCGAGGCGGGCGGCGTGGGGCGTGGCGGCTTGCTCTGCGCGTCCTCCGGGTTGACCTCGATGTAGTTGACGAGGTTGTTGCCGAAGTCGACCGTCGTCGGGAGGTCGGGCGAGGTTTGCATGATGCCATCCACGAGGAAGCGCACATGGTGTGTGCCAGGGAGGATGTGAATCGTCGCCGCGAAGCATCCGGGCTTCCCTTCACTGTGGGCAAGGGAAGTGGTTAGCAGCTAGTCTCGTTTGCAAACGAGCGATCCTCTATCCGTCTGTAGGGCGCGCGCAGCAGGAAGAGGGTCAAGGTGTGAGATCACAGGTCTGACGAAGGCATGGTAGCACAGCATATGCAGTCATGCGGAGGGCTTGTCTCTGACTGGCGTAGGGTCAAGTTGTGCGAGTACGCACCAACGAGGACAAAAAAAAGAAGTAAGAACTAGAGGAAGGACATAAAAAATCAAAAGAGTGAATGGCAACTTACACAGGATGCAGTCGATGTTTGCGATTCCACTGGAAGATGGACCCCGTCACGTAGATCTTGTCCCCGCCGCGCTTCCACTCCAGCTTGGTGGGTACGACGGGACGTGTCTTGTCGACGCGCAACTCCTCGACCTCATCCTCATCGTCGACAGTGCCAGCGCTGAGCCCGGAGCTCTTCCTCGCGAGGGCATCCATGGAAGAGTCGCCCAGCTCTGCCGTGTCCGGAAGACCCTCCTCCTCGGGAGCGAGGATCGGGGACCCGGGGGTGTGGAGCTCCTCCTCGATGGGCAGGGGCAGACGCGGCGGATGCTGCAGGTACATGTCGGTGACGCTGCCGCCGCCGGAGAGGGGCTGGAGATCGGGGTCGTCGCCGCGGGTGGCAGAGGGTTCGTCGGAGTTGTAGTGGGCATGTGGTGGCTGGTGGGCGGAGTGGGGGGAGGGCTCGCAGGGGACGTCGACGGGCTTGGAGGGCTGGTGAACGGGACGAGGCTCCGAGGGCCTCTCCGCGGCTGCCGCGGTCATCCTGGAGGAGCCGCCCAACTCACGGGTTGTCGGGGTAGAGTTGTTGCTGTGGGGGGAGCCGCTGAGGGAGGAGACGGCGGTGCCGGGGAGGCTCTTTGGCCGGCTGACGACAGTGGAACCGGTGGCCTGGGCGAGTGAGGCCTCGGGGGGAGCGGCAGACCGGTGATGGGTCGCGTGGAGGATGTTCCGTGTGTCCTTGCGGCTGTGGCGAGGCGACTGAATGTCGTAGGCGGGCGTGGAGCCGCCGGAGGACGAGGTAGAGGGGCCGGGTGCCGCGGACGACGGCGTCTGCGGCTTCGATGTAGACGAAGGTTGGTTCCCCATTGCTGAAGGCGAGATCGGGGAAGTAATTGGACAGAAGGGTCGATTGTGACTCGACGAGAGCAGTAATCGGACACGGCACAGGTGCGTTGTCTGCGGTGCGGGGCGCCGCAGCACCGCCGAGGGGAGCTTGGTGGGACGGGCCGATGATGCCAATGGAGTGAGTGCGTCGTCGATGGGTGAGGGTGAGGGGACGCGTAGCGACGTGGCAGGTCTCGGTGGGGGGGAGTATTTCGGGGTTGGTGCGTTGGTGCGAATGTTGGGTTGTGGGTTGAGTTGGAGAAAGGACGATGGTGTGATGTTCTGGTACGGTAATTAGTTAGATCTGGAGGGGCAGATTGTGGTCTCCCTTTGTTGCGCTGCTGCTGCATGCAGAAATGACCCACGGGGCAACCGTCATACTAGGAGTAAGGTACCTACGTATCGTACCAACTTGGTACTCGTAGGAGTTTATGCCACTAACAAACGCTTATCATTAACGCGTACGAAAAGGAAAACCATAATATCCAGAAATAATCAGCATCATTCATCAGCAACACAGGTACCGTTCCAAGGTCGCCATTATGTTCACATGGATGCCCGCAGTCTCCCCCAAGGGATAGGTACTCGCGGTATACATTCTGCAGCGGTTGGACAGGCACCCTGTCCTCTGACGTACAATCCCATCAAACCGCGTGCCTCCTCTCATCCTCCAGTCCCTCGCATCACCAGCTGCATCACCTTCGATCTGGCGCATCCCCCATCCCATCTCATGGCGCCCCCATAAGTTATAGCCACCCTTCTTTCTTTCCCTCCTCCCCCAGGCTGGATACAATGTCCGAGGCGACCCCCGAGGCCACCGCCTTCTCCGTCATCCTCGAGCCCGTCGGCCTCGTCCTCGGCGCCCTCTCCCGCGGGATCGCTAGTGTCCCCTGGTCCCTGGTCTTCTCCCGCCTCGCCTCTCTCGTCGTCCTGCCCGTGAAGGCCCTGCTCATCCCGGCCAAAGTCCTCGCCCGGGTCTTGTTCGTCATCTCCACGCCCGTGCTGTACCCCCTGTCGTATCTCTTCGTCGGCGTAGCGGCCCTGCTGCGGCTCGTGGCCAGTCTCGAGGTGAGATCGCCCACAGTTATTGTAACATGCTGCCATTGACTGACTGGCTTAATATTTCAGCCGCTGTATACTTTTGTAAGTACCTCACTATCTACTAGGACAAAGCCACGGCTGCGTTCGCCTTTCTTGCCCTCGTTAGAAGCGAACTCTTTAACGCCCCGTTAGTTCGGCGTCGCGGCACTCATCGGCATCCTCGCCGGCCTCGCCCTCATCCTCACATCCTCCCTCCTCAACGCATACATGGGCATCCGTGAGCGCCGACCCCGCAAAGGCCCAAAGAAGCTGAGGAGCAGCACAAAGCACGACGACGGAAATCAGGACGAGGACGTCTCTTCTACCCCCCATGAGACAGACTGGTCACTGGTGCATCCTAACACGTCGTCACCTGTCCGCCGCAGGCCAGCTTATGGCCTCCTGTCGCAGACTATCCACGAGGAGGAGGATGACTCCCTCTGATGCAGCTTTATGAATACTAGTAATTGTTTTCGATTGCGGGTTCAGTCGCGAGTATTCTTATGTGACCGGTCTGTTAGCATGATCGCAAAGGCCTCGTTTCCGCCTCCGTTCTATTGCCGCGGGAAGGCACTTTCAGCATAATTCAGAAGAGACTTCTATTACCCATAGTACCTGCTTACTGCTTACCACTCCGAAACGACCCGAAAGATTGCGTACAGTGTAATTCTCTTCTACCCACGATACCCTACGTCTAAAGACGCAGTAAGGCTTGTTCAGCAGATTAGTGCTCCCCCAAGGGTAGCATTGTAATCCGGCCCTCTTGACGAAGGATTCCTGGTGGCCAAACGACAATCCCGCTGTAAATGAACACTCGCAAACCTTCCCAGTCTCAGTTTGACTCCGAAAAAAAAAAGACGCCCACGACTCGTCGCTTGATCGTACAACAAATCTTAAAGCTTCGCCCCTCCATTAGGTGCAGTCCAATTGCTGATGCTCCGATGGCGATCCATCGCGTGTCCCAGTCATGATATCGGTATTCGTCCCCATGCGGGTTGTCCCATCGAACTGTCATCCTATCGACTGTCGTCCCCTAGCCGGTCGTCCTATCGCCGATACATCTCAGCCCGCTCCCTCTCTCGATCACGCTCGCGGTGACCCGGCGACCGACTGCGGCTCCGCGTCCGCCGGTCCCGGTCCCGATCCCGATCCTGCCAACCCCCTTCCCTCGGAGGCCGAGGCGGCCGTCTGTCATCCCGCGGCGGGCGGTCGTCTCGGCGGCGGACCCCGTCATCGTCCGCTCGGTAGCTCGGTATGTATGTGTCGACATCACCGGGGGGACCGCCACCAACTCCACCTCCACGTGGAGGGGGCCCGCGACTTCGCGGTAAGCCGCGGTCTCGGTCTAGATCGTCACGCCCAGGCGGTGGCCGAGGCGGACCCCGATCCCGCTGCCATGCGGGCCGGCGGTCGTCACGGTATCGTCCGCCGCCGTTGGGCGCCCCGTTCCTACCATAGCTGTCGCTGTTGAAGCCGGCGGTGGCCCCGTTGGCATCTGGGCCGAGGCCGACGGTCCCGCCCTTGGGCGCGGGCGGGAGATTGGCTTTGCGGTCGTGGAACTTTCTACGGTCGAGCTCGTGGCTCTCTTCGTACGTTGGGATCTCGTGCGGCTGTAGAGGCAGCGGGGTCATCTTGAAGTATGGGTGCTCGAGAGCATCGACGGCATTGAACCGTGTCTTCCAATCCAGTTTCATGAGGTCCTTGAGCAGGCTTATCGCTCCTGACCCGTATCTACAGATCGATCTGTTGTCAGCTGTCGCTTCCACAGTTCTGGCGTGGATCAGGGACCAAGCAAGCGAAAAGAGACTCACTCTCGAAAGCGACTTTGAAGGTTGCCCGGGCGCGGGCGTGGGTTCAGGTGCCTCCCATGAGGAAGTTCCTTCCAGCCCGGCATAGTCTCCTCAGTCGGAGACCCCAGTAGGTCCCATATGAGTTCGAGCTGGTGGGCATCGCTCTCGCCGGACAATATGGGCTTGCCAACAAGCATCTCGCCGAAGATGCATCTGCACGAAAAATAATAATAATAATTAGATCAGGCTGTAAGGTAGCTGGGTGGGGTAATGGCCCCGAGTTCCTTACCCGACTCCCCAGACATCGATGGCGGTTGTGTACTGCCTCAGCTGCAATAGCAGCTCAGGAGGGCGATACCATCTGGTGACGACGAGACCGGTGTAGTCCCGTATGCCTTCGCCCATGGGCTGGCCGCGTATAGGTGTCGGTCCATCGTAGTGCCTGGCAAGGCCAAAATCGGCAATTTGCAGGATGCCCTGGTTGTTGATGAGCAAGTTGGCGGCCTTCATGTCGCGATGGAGAATGCGATTGTCGTGGAGGTAGCGCAGCCCCTGGAGGAGCTGCAGAAGATAGCACTTGATCTGGGGCTCCTTGAGGTGCACGGACGGGTTGTCCAGGAGGCCCGAAAGGTCGTGGTTCATGTAGGGCATGACCATGTACATGATGGGCTTCTTGCGCTTATCGGCTGCGAACGAAGGGTGTCAGCGGATATCCAGCGCCGATGTCGACCGAGTGGGCTCACTGGGCTTCGTCGGATGCTCGACGGCCATGTCCATGAGGCCGACTACGTTCTCGTGGGAGAGGAGTTTAAGAAGTTTGATCTCGCGTAGAGCGGTGATTGGGAACTAGAGAGGCGGGTTCGTCGGTCAGAATCCTGTTGGTGGGTGCGGCCCTCTTCCCTGTTCGTCACAAGGAAACACGTACGCCATCTTTTTCGTGGTGCATGATTATCTTCTTCAAGGCGACGAGGGCGCCGGTCTTGCGTGAGCGAGCGCGGTGGACCTCACTGGGGGTTGCGCAGGTTAGTCAGCATGATCTGTATCGGCGCGGTATCTGGGCTGGTGTGATCGGGCGGTGGTGTCCGTACCCGAATGTTCCCTCGCCTAGCTTCCCCTGGAGTTCATAGTCGGATATGCGCGAGCATCCGTGGTAGACGCGTTGTTGAGGGCGGTTGAGGGCATGGGTTCGCGGGGAGGTACCGCCGGGGGTACGATCGGAGACCTTTTCCATGGCGGCGACGGCGTGAGATGTCGGATCAGATGAACAAGCGCGGCGCGGATGGATGAAGCGGAAGGGGGAGGGGAAGGGAGTGACGGCGTCAGGTTACGGTCGTGGCTGGCATCGCCTCGCCGATTCGCGGGTTGGGCAGGGCTCGATATGCGTCCGGTGTGGAAGGAGTTGGTCGGTGCAAAGTGGATGTATTCGGTCGGGATTGAGACTGGATAAGATGGAGAGGGGTGTCGAAGACGAGTCGGTCGCAAGGTGAATTCGGAAGTGCGTCGCGATTCTAGAGACGATAACGGGATAGAGATGAAATTTTTGATAGTTGAGGTGGGAGGTGAAGTCGCAGGAAAAGTGAGTTGTCGAATAGGTTATGTGTGTCGTAATTATCAGGGAAATGCAGAAGTGGGTGCAGAACTGCCGATGGCAGAAAGAGGCGTCACAGGCGTGTTGGACTGGACGGCGGCGGCTGTCCGCTGTGGGGGTACATCAGGTAAGGCGGCCCTGCGGCCCCTGCAGTGCCAGGCTGCTAACTAGCCTGTGCCAGGACTCGGGAGGTTCGCATCGACAGCTGTCCCGTCACTTCACCATCTCCGTGCAGGTGCGAGTACTTCCGAATCGCAATGCGACCCCGGAACGGCGCCCAGTGACGTACAGTACTACCTAGTACCTAGGCCCAATGGTGGATGTACGCTCTTTCCTCTTCTGCAGCATCGTGACTGCCAGTGCAGACGGCAGGTGCACCCGGCCAGACACCTGGTACGAGTACAGGTCAGGTATTAGTACCGTGTTTGAATCTGAGGCCAGCCATCCTCTCACCAACTTCATCACCACACAAACCTCCGGCCCCCTTGGACACTGTCTGTCGAGCGACAGCGAGGATCCAGATGGCCTCTCTCCCCCAACTCGCAACCGGCATGGCAGCAGCAACCATCCTACCGGTTGATCCTATCCCTTTCATGTCATCCATCGGCCGTTTCTAGCCGATGCCTGGTAATTAACTAACGAGCCAAACTGACGAGGTCGCGTTACGACTGTCCCGACCCCAGAACGTATTCCACCAGCTACACCTGCCTCAGGGGCCCACCATACGAGTACTCATACATTCTGGATGTTCATTCCCAGACGAAAACCACGGCCAATACCAGCGCGTCCCTCTCACCCAAGTTGCGACATCTCTGGCTCCACTTGCAATACGCACACCGCCGCACTCAACCTCCAAAGGGATGGCTCGTGTGTGCTATGACTAAAAACAACGATTCTCTTACCCTTCTTTTTTCTACACTTCTCCTCTCCCGCACGAGCCCTCGGATCGGCAGCACCGACGATAAACGAACCATGATAAGCTTCATGCCTCGATCCTGCTCAGCCCAACCTACTCGTACCAAGGTACGAGTACGTTTAAAAGCTTCTGCCCCGCCGCCACCTATCGCCACCCCGGGCAGTCATCTCAGGACCGATATCTATCTCAAATTGTCTTATACCATCAGGCTGTCTATCGCTGTTACTCGACTATCGTCATCAGCCCACCAACATAAGCAAAACATATATGTATCAACAATACCTCCACAAAACCCTCACGATACACACCCACACATAGTACGAACACAGTGGACTCTCGATGAACATGGTGTCCGCACCGCCCGCACACGAGGCCTCGGGGCCGCAGCAGCAGCAGCAGCAGCAGCAGCAGCCTGATGCCAGCCTTCCCGAGTCCCGCGTCCTCATCATAGGCACCGGAGGAACCATTTGCATGCAGAATGGCCCCGACGGCCTCCAGCCTAGTCAAGGCTTCATGGAGAGTGGCATGGCCCCGAGGCCCTCGTTCAACGACATGTCGAGCCCCAAAGGCAAGTAGTTCCCGTCCGACTTTCTTTAGTAGTTGCCCAGCGTTTGTTTGCACTGGGCTGTATTTGGCCTATCTTCTGCCGCAGAGAAAATATGAGACGGCTTAGAGAATGGTTGCTTCATCATCAACCCTATCCTCGCCCTATCACACCAAAACCAACCACCACAGGTTGGTAGGCAACCACAATATCAGCACTACAACTACTCCCGAGATCAACACACAGGAGCGACGCAGACATCAGCAATAACGAGTTTGTCACCGCAATTACGGACACACTCTAACACCCTGCCTCCCAGTCACCCTCCATGCCGTCCGCAATGGAAAGCACATCTCCATTCCTAGCCTCCGCACTCCTCCCACCGCCTACCAGCGCCACGTACGCTACGGCATGGTCGAGTTCGACCCGCTGCTCGACTCGAGCTCCATGAGTGCCCAGGACTGGGCCGCCATCGCCATGGCCGTCAAGGAGAACTACCACCTCTTCGACGGCTTCGTCATCCTCCACGGCACCGACTCGCTCGCCCACACCGCCTCCGCCCTCTCCTTCATGATGTCCAACCTCGGGAAGCCCGTCATCCTCACCGGCGCCCAGGCTCCCATCTTCGCCCTCCAGTCCGACGCCGTCGACAATCTGCTCGGATCCCTCATCATCGCTGGCACCTTTGTCATCCCAGAAGTCGCCTTGTTCTTCCACCACAAGCTCTACCGCGGCAACCGCACCACCAAGGTCTCCTCCTCCTCCTTCGAGGCCTTCGCCAGCCCCAACTGCGAGCCTCTGGCCAAGGTCAGCGGCCTCGGCATCGCTGTCAACTGGGCCCTCGTCCTACGTCCCACCAGCATCGCCGAGTTCGACGTCACCACCGACCTTGACACCACCCACGTCGCCTGTCTGCGCGTCTTCCCCGGCATCAAGCCCGAGATGGTCGACGCCGTCCTCCGCCTTCCCGGCCTCCGGGGTCTCATCCTCGAGACCTTTGGCATGGGTAACGTCCCCGGCGGCGCCGACGGCCCCCTCACCCGCGTCGTCCGCGATGCCATCGCCCGCGGCGTCGTCGTCATAAACGTCTCCCAGTGCGTCTCCGGTTTCGCCTCCCCCGTCTACGCCCCGGCCACCCATCTCGGCCGCGCCGGTGTCATCTTCGGCCTCGATCTCACCGTCGAGGCCGCCCTTACCAAGCTCTCTTACCTCCTCGCCCGTCCGGGACCGCCCTCCCCCGCCGACGTCGCCGCCCAGCTCACCCGCTCCCTCCGCGGCGAAATCACAGAACTCCCCACCACTTCCTTCTCCCACCCCTCCTCCCCCCTCGACTCCGCCGCACAGCGTCTCACCCCCGCACAGACCGCCTTCGCCGCCCTGGGCTACGCCATCCAGCGCCACGACATCTCCGCCGTCCGCGAGCTCCTCGCCGGTGAAGGAACCCTCAAGCTCCTTACCCGCGCCGACTACGCCGGCAACACCGCCGTTCACCTCGCCGCCATCTCCGGCGACGCCACCATCATGCGCGAGCTCCTCCAGCGGGGCGCCAGTGTCCACGAGCGCAACCGCGCGGACAACTCTCCGCTCTTCCTCGCTACTCTCTCGGGACAGGAGGACTGCGCCGCCCTCCTCAGGCAGGCCGGCGCACATCTCTCCGTCGAGGAACTCGAGCATGGGCCCTGGCGCCAGATCACAGCCCATTCAACATAGAAAGGTAAAGGGGGGGGTAATCGGGAATTGGGCGTTTGTCTATAGACTTGACTATTATACATACAGCAAGAGCAGGTCCCCCTGAGCGCTTTATGCCCTGAATATACGACCTTTACACTCATGTCTCAAACCGCTACAGCGGCGTTTACTTCACGGACGTGTGTTTTCCCTGTCGATGATACTACTACCATAACTCTTTTCACGCTTTTGTACTTTTTTATATTTCCAACCGGAGGCCAAACTGTGATCCCCTGGTTGTGAAAATATGACCGGCAGTGTCGATATTTGCTCAGGCCCTCTCCAAGTGACTTCTCACGCAATCACGCATACACATATATGCGTATATACATATGTACACACACATAAATATATATGTACTCCGAGTTGTCAGCATGCTGCCGACTCATGCCCTCCAAATATGTCTACTACGCGCCGATGTCCCCCATCATACGCTTGTTCCCGGACATGATACAACAGGGCCTCGTTTCAGAGGTCCGCGCAACGCCTCCCAATCTCTCTGATGCTCTGGGACCCCAAGCTTCATCGTACACTGTAGCTCATCGCAGGAAGAGATCCCCGGCGCCGTTCCTCATTGATCTTGTTCTATCCGCATGGTCTAGTCCAAGGTAGTCGTCCTCTGAAGATGCCACATTCCATAGCTCGTCATCTACCGCGTCCTCGGGTTAGCTCTTGCTTGACGACTGCGGGAAAACGGAACTCACCATCATTCAGATATTGCGGCTTTGAGTAGCTCGCGCGTCGGACAAGAGCAAACTTGATCTTTTCAAAGCTCTTGCCTTTCAAGCCAGTTCGCTTCTCCAGTCGCTTCTTTGTATCGGCAAATTTCTCTCCCTGATTATCCTGTCAGCAGATTAGAGGGTCATATCCCATGTTCCAGAAACGTACCTCGATGAGAAGGAATTTGAAGGGTACCCCGTGCGTTCGGTTAACCTCGTTCTGGAAGTGGAAGACTTGGATGAAGTAGCTGTCTTCAGCAGCCAGCTCTTCTTCCGGCACCCTCTCCGCATATAGCTGTGTATAGTCACTGAGGTTCAAGACTGGGCTGTCTCTTGGCGGTTCACGGTAGACGCGGTTCGAGCTTGTCTCATATAACCGTATCCTCCCGCCTTCAGTCTCGTCGGGGATCTGGGCCTTCTTGATCAGAGCCTGGATCACATCCTCTAGCGTGCCCGACTTGGGAACCAGTAGATCGTAATGATCCTGATTACTGTTAGTCAAGAGGCTTAGAATCAGGAAACGCCCAGTGGAGCATGCTTACCTCCTTTGTGATGCCCTCACTCAGCCAGATGAGCTTGACAATTTTCTTTGTGTCAAACTCGGCAAGGCTGATGTCGAGAATCTCGAGATAAAATGCGTCACTTCTCTGATTGGTGCTAATCACTCCCGTTGGTTGCAAAATCTGCCGGAGGCTGGGGTTGGTGCTGCGTCGGACGGGGACTTTGGGTTTGTCGGTCGCTCCATTGACCGTCCAGAAGCGGATGTGGGTGGAGGGTACGCCTAGGTGGGCGCCGACGCGCTCAGAGAGCGTGTCATAGTTGATCTTGGAGTTGAGTACAAGTTCGAAAGGGTCGAACTCGGTCCCTTCGCTTCTCGGGTGAGCGACGAACCTGACCACTCTCTTGTTTTCGAGGAAGTCGTAGTACTCTCTCGCATCCTCGAACCTGTCATTGGGCCTGTGAATCCTGCCAATTGTCAGCTCATGTGGGCATGATTGCACACGCTGGGTGGCGTACGGTTCCTGGAGCGGCTTGTCTGTGGCGCTAGCTGCGTCCACCTTGCGCTCTGAGGTTCTCTGGAAGCAAACAATGTCCCCGTCTTGGAGTTCGGCACCTTTGAGGGTCTGCTTGGCTTTCATCGGGTCGATCATAGATGGTTTAATTTCCTGTCTGGCGTCAGTGCCTGGTCAGTTCGCGGGGACTGGGGTGAGTGGTAAGCGGCATACCTCCCAGAGCAGCAGCTTCTCCTCGGGCGCCAGCTTCCCTTCCCAGCCCATCTTCTGAAGAATGAGTGGTACGAGTTCCTCCACCTTCTTGTCCTTACTGATGTAGACGTGGCCCACCCCCCTCAGGGTCTGCTCCTCGGCATCGAAGTGCTTTAACAGGAGAAGAATGGTATCACCCTTGGTGGGAGCGCCGTTAGGTTGCGTCGCGTATGACGGCCAAACAGCATTGCCCTCTTCGTCCACATCTTCTGCTTGCTCGACCCAGAAACGCAAGTACGCGTCTCTGGTGGCCGCCTTGGTGGAGACCTCCTCGAGGGTCGGGGCCAGGTCCATGATGGGTTGATCGGGCCGGACAGTCTTGTTCTGGCGGTTGACCATCAGCCACGGCCGCAATCTCTTGGGATCCTGACCAGTCTCTGCGGCGAAGAAGGCTATGAATTCCCCCACCGTCATGGCACGACGCAGTCGGTATGTAAAGGGAGCAGAGGGATCGGATGCGTGATCACCATCGAACACAGTGAGGTCTGTGCCACCATAGTTGCGAAATGTGGCGTCGGTGATGACCTTGACAAACATGTAGAGGTGGGCTTCCTTTTGCTCTCGCCGTCTGGCCTCCTTTAGGGCCATCTCCTCCTCGAACCGTTGTTCTGGCTTCATATTAGCGCGACGGGGCATTTCCACACTCCTAGAGCGGATCACTTACGGAGATGCTTGGGGGTATCTTCCTCCGAGACGGGACAGAGGATCTTGTCGAGGCGAGATTGTCGGATATACACCAACATGTAGGCGCTGTTCTGACGCATGATGGGTGCCTTCTTTTGGAGCGGCGCTCGAGGATACCCGTTAGGGGTCCGATACTCGCCGCCAAAATTCTCCTCGAGGACCTCCCTCATAGTTGCCTTGGTGACCTTGTCGTCGTCGTACCTGTAGAACCAGCCTTCCTTCTCCGGCTTCAGGAAAGCATAGTAATGGCCGGCGTTCAAATCACCGCTGTGGACGAGGACACCGTGGAGCTGGTACGTCCAGGGTTCCGACTTGTCAGAGTCCTGTGAGAGGTATGGGGCCGCGTCAAAGACTTCGGGAAATTCGTAACGATCATTGATCTTCATCATCATGTCGCGCTGAATATCATATTCGAAGCGTTTCAGCTGAAGGTGCAGGACATCGGGAAAGCTGGTAAAGATGACGCCCTTGTTGGCGTCCTGCAGCTTGTACTCTTCCCCGGCAAAGTACTGGTTTTCGCCCTCCAGCTTCTCGACTTGGATGTAGTCGGTGAATGAGTCCAGGAGTGTCCTGTTCCCGCTGACGTTGAGCTGGATGTCCCAAAAGTCTTCGATGCGACTGGATTCGTAGTCCACATTGATGCAGGAGATGTACGTCTTGACCTTGCCACTGAACATCTCAGGTAGGACATTTTCGGCTTTGGTGCCCTTCATCTTGGCCTCCAATCTCTCCATGAGTTTGCGTGACAGTTCCTGGACATCCTGCTGCTCGAAAATATGGCGCGTCTCCCATCCGAAGGATTTGGTCAACTCATTGGTCCCCACAGCCTGGTCAGAGGTCTGGAGCTGGTAAAACAAGCGCTGGAGGGTATATGCACTGTTTTGCATGCTCCGGTCGTTCTCGGTGGGGATCTCGTAGACGGCCTGAAAAAGCTCAGCAAACATGATCAAGGAATGAGATGGCGGTTGGTGGGATGTCAAACCTTGCGAAATGAGTTGGTAAAGTAAAGGGACTGGAGAAGCGAGTTGAGGTAGCAAGTGGCGCCCTGGTTCTTCAGGCCGACAAAGCCAGTCTCCTTTTTGGAGTCATAATTAGCAAAATTATGCCAGAGCACACCTGTCTCGTCTTCGACCAAGCGCAAGTACGCTGTGATGTTGGCGGTGTCGTTTTCGCACAGGGGTCGGCTGCCTCGCTCCCACGGCACATTATACATGCGACGGAGCTCGACGAAGCGAGTGAACCCCCAATCGCCGTCCTCTTTCGTGAAGCGATGGTGTGCGGCAGTGTGGCAGTATAGGCTGGGGTCATTGGGGTTCCAGAGGACAAGGCCAAACTGCACACAACAGCTCCAGTTCTCGGGAACCTTGTCGGCCTCGAAACCATGTTCGAGGTAAATAGAGACCTGGTCCACCGCATTACCATGTGGAAACAGGAGTATGCGCCTGAGAAGAGGGCATTATTAGCGGGTCCCTCATGAGCATGTATGATACGGCTTTCGACATACCATGGGTAGCCACCGGCCATGAAGACGGGGCCATGCTCTTTCTTTGGTCGTTCGCGCCAGTTGTCGACGGTCCAGGTGTAATAGGCGTCTTCCAAAATCTTGGGTTCATCAACCAGAGGAGGCAAAACCAGTTCCTTCATAGCCTCATCTGCACAAACGCATCATGGTCAGTGAAAGACGCGGCGGCACCGAGGGAGCATGTGATGCGCATCATGGTGCTGGGCCACTGGGATTGGGGGGGCCAGGGCGAAGGGAAGAGGTGTTGAGGTATGTGATGGTGATGTGAGGTTCAGGACAGATGGACGCACAGTCGTTTGCGAGGGGCAGGTCTTGGAGCTGGTCGCCCTCCGGCTCAGAATTATCAGGATTGATAATGGCGATGGGGTCCTTTTCGGGATCATTGTCAACGCCGACGTAGTCGCCCGTGTCCATCACCACCTCGTTGGGTGATGGGACGTTGTAGGCCTGTTGGGTAGTCGTCCTGTCAGCATTTCGTGTTCGACTAGGCAAGCGGCCATGACTAGCGCCACCGCTGCTCATGATGCTCGAGTGAGCTTGTGCAGTCTTGAAAGAGAAACAGTTGCAGTATGATGTGAAATGGCTGGGTGTAGTCGACTGCTGGTGCAAGGCAACATGGAGGGATGCATGGAGCACGATGACGGATGGGGTGACGACTTGAGGTGATAAGTGGTGATTGTAGCTCTCGAGCCGAGACGATGTGACGTTGGCAGGTGGCGAGAGGGCAAGTAAGTAGATAAGGCAAGGTGCTAGCACGAAGCAGGCAGATAGTACCTAAACGAAGGTACAGGCCAGGCACGGCAAGGGAGGAAGGTGCCTGTCAACAGCCAACCACCTGGCAGCCACGTTTTTCTGGCAAAAAGTCAAGTCGGAAGTCGATAGGACAGGGCAGGCCACCTCCTTAGCACTTCCACTCTAAGAAGGGCACGTCAACCGAGACTGCCACTGGCAGCAAATGGGCCCAGGAAGGCGCGTCACAGGAGTGACAGAGGCGTGGGACGGAAGGCGGGCACGGGTCAACCAAGTGTCGCCGTGCCAGCATCCCTCGAGTCTGAGCCGAGCTGACGACATATCCCAGGTCGGAAGTGAGCAGCTGGTACCACCCCTAGCTAGCATGACGTCGTGACAGGCGCCGCTCCCAGATGGCCTCACCGCGCTCGGCAGCCTGGGACCCGGGTCGAAAGAACCAGAGGGACTCGAACAAGACGACTCCGTCGTTGCACGGCCTCTGCAAGGTGGGGGATTGGAAGACGAGATTTGGCCGTCGTCGGTACGCGCAAGGCACGCGCAATGCACGAAATTCCTGCAAGCTTACCATCTTCTGGGAGCCCGCGGGCAGCTCCTTGGGCACGGGAAAGCGGCAAACGACGGCGGCTTGTCGGGACTCTGGGTCGCGAGCTGGCCTTTGCGACTCTGCTCTGGGAAGAATTGGTATGTCGAGATAGGTGGGGGGATTTCCGCCGGGAACGCTCCCGGAACGGTCGTTCGCTTTCGGTCGCACGCACGCACGCACGCACGCTTGCTCGCTCGCTCGGCGTCGCTATCGATGCGTCTCAGGCTCGTCTGAATGTCGGATGAACGTCGAATGCACAAGTTTCGCCTGTATCCAATAAGGCCGACCAAGGTACGGCAGGCGGCGATGTGGATGTGTTTGGCAGAGGGGGCCGGAGGCGGGAGGGGCGATGGCTCGGCCAGCAAGCTACTAGTCAGAGTACGACTAGTAGCAATATGTCGGCAGAGAAGAACTGATAGTCGGTCCAAAGGCACCGGAATAGCGTACGTAACCCCAAAGGCGCTCAAGGCCCAAACGTAGGTAAGTAGAGGTATGCTAGAGCTGGTTAGGGCGTGGGAGGCGAAGGAGAAGTGGGAATCAGACTGGGACTGGGCCAATGGTTGGTGGCCGAGACTCTCATGCACCAAGGAACCGTGGTGGATGGTGGAGGAGAGGGAAAGGAAACGGAGACACCGCGAGAGACGGGCAGCATACAAGATTGAACAGTAGCCGACAACAAACAGCAGAGCTTTGGTGTCTAATAGTGCCTCCGTAGGTGGGATCAGCGAGGGCGAATGCAACTGGGGGTGCCATGTGTCCGCCCAGACAGGTCATTCTGCCGTTGTTCCCAGGTCGGACTCTGCGGCTTGTTAAGGAAATACCGTTTCATGGGCGGGTCAGGTGTTGCACGCTAACTGGGACAGGCGAAGCTCGGGCGTCATCACGTCGCCCCCTCCATGACGTTCCAGTTGCCAGACTCCCGGCTGCTCTGCTACCCTACACCGCACAGTCAACAACCGTGACTTTGAGTCGCATCCGAATTGCACTCATAAGTACCTATAGCAAACTCTCCCACGAGGAAGCAGTGTACAGTGTGGAGAGGGTACTCACTAGACAGTACTGTACCTATTGGGAGAAATTGAAGTCGCGAAGCATTCGAGGCCTCCGTAGTACTTGCAATTCTGCGCTCCCGGAATAGCAGGCGTTGCAGGGAAACTACTACCTAGGAAGCGGCTGTGTGCAAAGCCCAGCCATCGCACATATGGTACAAGTAAGAGTTCCCAGCTCATGGCACCAATGCAAAAGGTGCAACAGTACTTATCTTCCCTGACAGTCTATTACTAAATCACCAACACCCTACTACTAGTAGTAAGTGCGCACTCTGGCTAGGGAATATCTTACATTAAAGTCGTCGGGTCACAACATCTTGGATCAGGAGTCAGTCTTCTAACTGGTACAACTCTATGTAGTCGTGATCTGACATGTGATAGGAACATTTCTGGAGTGGCAAGTACAGTAGAAGCAGACAAATTTCGTGTGCTTGTGCGACGACCCGTGGGATTATATTGGTGTCATCCCCAAGTTCTATTCTTTCCTCGTGCCATCTTATTACTGCCCAAGCTCTCGCAAGGTTCATGCCAGGCCGGGTCCGATATCGCAAGTGTGGGGTAATATAGACTGTACAGGTACTAACTTATTAGTAGTGGCTGGTGCAGTGGTGCTGCAACAACTGATCAGTGTTCACGGGCAGCTGCAAGCTCGGCGCTGCGTCTCTGGGTGGCCTCAAGCTCTCGAATGCACATGTCGGGGTGCCTTGTGCCTGCCGTGCGTCACCCACCACCCTCCCGCGAATCGAACATTCAAGGCAACCTCCGGGCGCCATTTCTCTACCTCCTCCCGTCCTCTTCGACCCTCATCCTTCGAAAGCTTCGTCATTTGCTTCAAGGACTCCCATTTTCTGGAATCGACCCTCGACCGCCGTACATCCCCGCAAAATCGCACCTGCATGGGAGAACCGTGGGCATGCTCTCCAACGCGCTGCGCAACGCCCGCAAGAGCCGCACACTGACAGCTTCGCCCATTGTCCTCGACGGGCCCTGGCGTGCCAGCTGCGTGCCGGTCGCCTCTCCTATGGTTCAGACTAGGGCAGTCAACAGCAACCAGGCATGGCGCCCGGTGCGCGTCCTCGACGAGTACGTCCCGCTCTTCTGCCTTCCTGCTGGAAGAGGCAGACACACATGTACTGATCGCGTTCGCCTCGCAGATGGGTATCCAAGGAGGCCCGACCTATTAGTCTGCGCCAGCTCATGGTCTTTGGTCGCTCATTGACCGAGAAGAGGCTCATAGACTCTGCCAATTACGTCCGCACCGAGCTACCCACTCGGTAAGTCAATGCGGCCCAGCTCCGTCTATCCCGTTGCTGACTCGGAATTTCGACCCTCTACAGGATCGCTCACCGGTTACGCGACATGCAGCTACTTCCCTACGTCGTCGTAAGGAATGCCCACATAAACGATGTCTACAATTTATACTACAACGCCTTCGACACATTTCGCAAGATCAAGGAGATCAAGACGCTGGACGACAACGACCGCTTGTGCGAGGTCATCAGCGCCAACCTCAAGAAGCACCTGACCGTGATACCGAAGCTGGCAATGGGAATTCACGAGTGCGAGGGCCTCGTCGATGCAAAAGAGATGGATCAGTTCATGAATACAATCCTCAAATCTGTGAGTCCCTCAGATCTCGTTGATTGCCTCCCCCAAAACGAGAGCATGCAGCAGCATTCTGACCTCCCGTGAAGCGCATTAGTCGTCGGGTCATTGCCGAGCAGCATCTCTCCCTCACCGAGACATACAACTCGCCCTACTTCTCCCCCGGCGCCAAACTCTCCGAGTCAGACTTCATTGGCGAAGTCTTCATCAAGTGCAACGCCAAGAATGTCATTGAGAATTGCGCCGACACCATCAAGAAGATTGCCCGCTCCATCAACCCTCCCGACGTCAAGATCCCCGAGATCCGCATCGAGGGCCACCTCGAGACGAGCTTCCCTTACATCCTCAGCCACCTCGAGTACATCATCGGCGAGCTCCTACGCAACTCGGTCCAGGCCGTCATCGACCGTCACCAAACCCACGGCAGCCCGGACGAACCCCCTCCGCCCATCGAGGTCACTATCGCCGAGGCCCCCAAGCACGCCACCATCCGCATCTCGGACCGCGGCGGCGGCATCCCCCGCCACGAGCTCCCCTACCTCTGGGCATTCAGCAAAGGCCCGCTCAGCCAGCAGCGCCTCCGGAACCTGAACCGCGTCCCTCGCATGGCCGCCACCATGCAGGAGCTCTCCGTCGAAGATGAGGCCGAGCTCGGCCGCGCGGACCTCAAGACGCCGCCCTACCAGAGCTCACTCGCCTCGCTCACCAGCCGGCCCCCGGATCTGCGCCTCGGGATGGGCTTGCCCCTGAGCCGCGTGTACGCCGAGTACTGGGCCGGCAGCCTCGAGCTGCACAGCCTGGCAGGTTACGGTGTCGATGCTTTCCTGCAGATCTCGAGGCTGGGCAATAAGAACGAACAGGTCATAACGCGGGCTAGCATGGACGCACTCTAAGAAGCCTATGGATTGAAGCCTATGGAGTGAAGCCAAAGACAAGAGGGCGGGGAAAATTTTCATGATGACGAAGAACAAGAGGGTCGCACTGCAGAAAGGTGGACATACGTCTACCCAGCTGGACTTCACACGGCGCGGATCGCTGTTGCATGGTATTTCATTTCACAGCATGGAGTTGGGGTTTGGCAACATGGGTTATTATTACCTTTGGGGAGTTTCTGTCTTGGGTCCGATTTAGGGTCCCATAGGACGTCGTGAACGTTGGGCTGGGTATACATAGCGGGGTAATTCAAGTTGGCGTACATGCCGAGGTCTTTGTTGGACCAGCAATCACTCATAAGGCACTACCTAGGTAGTAGTACTATCCATGGATACGTCAACGGGATGTGGACACTAGTGGTACCTGACCAGGTAATAGTACCTGATATTATATATTCCCCCGAACCCTGACTAGGTCCTCCGCGCCGGTGTAGCCGTGGATATGTATGTCTCCCCTTCTTCTTTTCTTTTTTTCTGTTCCCCAGGGAATTACTATCTGTTTTAAGATTCCCATGAGCGTCATCTTATCCCGAGAATATACTACTAGTACTGTAGCGACCTCATAAAGTGGAAGTTTAGAAATGAAGAATTACAACATCAGGGGCGACTAAAAAAGTACCTAGCTGAGAGAAAAAGGGCTCGTGTAAAAAGAAAAAGGGAAAAAAAAAAAAAAAAAAAAGTCAACCTGCAGTAATAAGATATGGCAAGAGACTACCACTGCTCTCCACCACGCGCACACTCGCCCTGCTCGTCTGAGGAGGGGAGACTGTCCTCTCCCCATGCCCCCGGCTCGACCACTCTTGAGGAAGACCGGAACCAGAGACGACCGGGAGCCTCTATTCGCTCGAGTCTATACTAATGTGGGCGAGATAAAGACTTCCGCTTCCCACGCATACTACCACACTCCTGGATGGAGTTGGACATGTTATCCGTGAATGCAAAAAAATCACACACCCCCCGCTTCCAATTAGTGGTATTCTTGAACCATTTTCTTTTCAAAACTCCAAACCCCCAAAACTGTAGCGGCAGGTAAGAGGAAACCCACCCACAGAAACGAGATGATGGAAATGGGGTCGGGTGTGGGCGTGCGGGCAGTTCCTTTTTCTTTTTCTTTCTTAGCGGCGGCCGTGGCTGCGGACGGCGCTGCCCTGCATGGACTCGAGCTCCGTCTCCAGCTGCTTGATCTGGGCGTGGGTCTGCTCAAGGTCCTTGTTAAGGCGGTCGCGCTCGGCGATGAGCTTCTGCTCCCACTGGCGGAAGCGCTGCTCCTCGACCTTGACCTGCTCGGTGAAGCGCTTGCGGAGGGCCTCCTCCTCCTCCTTGAACTTGGGGTTGTCGAGCTTCCTGGGGCGGGCCTCGCCGAACTTGCGCGTCTCCATCTGCTGGGCGCGGTAGGCCTCATAGTGCAGCTCCTCGGTGGTGTGGATGAGATCGAGCATGTGGGTGCGGATGAGGATGGAGCGCAGCTTCTTGAAGTCGCAGTGGTCCTCGTTCTCCACCTCGGCCACGCCCCACGAGTACTGGCGGCCCTTGACGATGCGGCCGTCGCCCGTCTTGACGTCCTTCTCGGAGCCGATGACGGCGAAGGGAACGGCGGCCATGAGGCTGCGGGCGTGCTGGGCGGCGGCCTCGTCGTCCTCCTCGATCGGGGGCTGGTAAATCTTGATGTTCTGAGCCTCAATGACGGAGACGATCTGCGTGGTTTTGTTAGCATCGGTCGGTCACTCAAACAACGCCAGAAGTGCGTAGAATAGGCCTACCCTCTGCTTGAACCTGGCCAAATCGGCAGGGCTCAGGGTGTCGGCCTTGGCGATGACGGGAATCAGGTTGACGCGCGAGCAGAGCCTCTTCATGACCTCAATGTCGAGAGGCTTCAGGGTGTGGCCGGTAGGGCGGATGAAGTACAGACAGGCGTGGACACGCAGGTCGATCTTGTCCTGGCGGCGGGGCTGCTGCTCCTGAAGCATGTAGGACTCGTGCTGGTCGTCGAGGAACTCGATGATGGGCATCCACGAATCGCGGTTGTTGACGTAGTCACCAAATCCGGGGGTATCAATGACGGTCAGGCGGACTGTGTGCGGAATATGATTAGCTCTCCATCCAACACGAATATGTACCATGTAACCGCATATAGGTCTGGCCTACCCTTGAAGAACTTCTCCTCGAGCTCGGCCTTGGTAATCTCAATCTCGACAGTCTTGTCCACCTGCTTCTGATGACGGCGCTTGTGGTCGGCATAGTTCTTGATGGTGGTGGAGAAGAGGGTGTTGATGAAGGTGGTCTTGCCCAGGCCAGACTCGCCAGCAACCTATCCAAGCCGTGTCAGCTCTTTGCGCAAACCCAGCAGCACTAACAAAATCAGCGGGGTCCCCTCAAACGTACCATGATGGTGAAGCTAGCACCACGCTTGGCGACAATCTTGTGTCGCTGGTTGGGAAGATTGGCAATGCCAATTGGCGAGGCGCTCTCAGCAGCGGGAGGAGCCATTGTGACGGGGTCGCAGTGTAGGAACGGGAGGAGGGAGGGCGGCTATTCCAAGAAGATGGTCGCAGGTTGAAGGGGCAGACCGTTGAGCAATGGGAGCGAGGCCGAGTGGACGGGGTCGGATTGGAATTGGGTGGTGATTTTTTTGTAGATGCGAGGAGCGGGCGGTCTCCAGATTGTTTTGGGAGGAGCTCTCCGTTGGAGGTCGGTCAGGGGAAACACGAAGGGATGGATGGGCCACCGCTGAACCGCACCGCCAAATTTCCTGGCTTCAGCACGCTGGCCGCTGCTTGGTTGGCTGCCCCGGAGGGGCTGGACAGGGGTCGCAGCTTGTCCCCTGGGGTTGGGCTCATCAGTCATCACACCGTTGCGTCTGGTTGGTCTCTCCAGCACGGGCCTCTCCTTTTTCCTTCTGGCCCGGGATTGGGTGGACATGGTGCACCTGCCGCTTTGCCTCTTTGGGTCTAACAGCCAATGACATCCGGTGAGGGATCAACTATTTGCCGAGACGTCCCGATGGTCCCGCTTTGGAGTCTTGATAGCGGGCAGATTGACCCACCAAAAAAATCAGCTGCAAGGCGATAAGCGCATGATTTTTTGGCGATATCGAGCTGCGTCCGCACTCCAATTCCACCACAGGTCCCAAATGTTGACAATGGCCTGTAGGTGACGATGAAGACTGACTTCAAGGTGTGTCTCGAGTTTTCTCTATCCCCAGCAGACAGCATTAGATTCTGACGCCCGCCATTCCAGTTCTCAAACTTGCTGGGTACCGTCTACTGCCAGGGCAACCTGCTCTTCAGTCCAGATGGCACCCACCTCTACTCGCCAGTTGGCAACCGAGTCACCGTCTTCAATCTTGTAGAGTACGCTCTGCTCCTCCCTATGTGACCTTCCTCCCCTAGGGCTCTTCCTAATCCGAGCCTTCGCAGGAACAAGTCGCACACGCTCCCCTTCGCCCACCGAAAGAATATCAGTCGCATCGGCCTCACTCCCCGCGGCAACCTCCTCCTCTCCGTCGATGAAGATGGCCACGCCATCCTGACCAACGTCCTGCGCCGCGTCTCCATCTATCACTTCTCCTTCCGATCGCAGGTCACAGCGCTCGCCTTCTCGCCATCCGGCCGCCACTTCGCCGTCGGCCTGGGCCGCAAGACTGAGGTCTGGCACGTCCCGTCCACCCCCGACAACAACGCTGAAGGCGTGCTCGACTTTGCGCCCTTCTTCAGGCACCATGCGCATGCGGGACACTTTGACGACGTGCGCCACATAGAGTGGTCTACCGACTCGCGCTTCTTCCTCACGGCGTCCAAGGACCTGACGGTGCGGATATGGAGCCTGAACCCCGAGGAGGGATTCCAGCCCACCGTGCTGTCGGGCCACAAGCAGGGCGTTGTGGGCGCATGGTTCTCGCAGGACCAGGAGACGATCTACACTGTGAGCAAAGACGGCGCTGTATTCATGTGGAAGTACGTGAAGCCGAAAAACCAAGAGGACGACGCCATGGACGAGGATGACGACGAGGCAGATATGCGGTGGCGCATAGTGGAACGTCATTACTTCATGCAGGGCAGCTCGCACGTCCGATGCGCAGCCTTTCACCCGGACTCGAACCTGCTGGTCGCTGGCTTCTCCGACGGCATCTTCGGCCTGTACGAGATGCCCGATTTCAACAACATCCACAAGCTCAGCATATCGCAAAACGACATCGACTTCGTCACAATCAACAAGAGCGGCGAGTGGCTCGCCTTCGGCGCCTCCAAGCTCGGCCAGCTCCTGGTCTGGGAGTGGCAGTCCGAGTCGTACATCCTCAAGCAGCAGGGCCACTTCGACTCTATGAACTCGCTCGTCTACTCGCCTGACGGCCGTCGCATCATCACCACCGCCGACGACGGAAAGATCAAGGTCTGGGATGTCGAGTCCGGCTTCTGCATCGTCACCTTTACCGAGCACACGAGCGGCGTCACTGCCTGCGAGTTCGCCAAGAAGGGCAACGTGCTCTTCACGGCGAGTCTCGACGGGTCGATACGCGCTTGGGACCTGATACGGTACCGCAACTTCCGCACATTCACCGCCCCGACGAGGTTGTCCTTCTCGTGTATGGCGGTGGACCCCAGCGGTGAGGTCGTGGCCGCGGGGTCCCTCGACTCGTTCGACGTGCACATCTGGTCCGTCCAAACCGGACAGCTGCTGGACCAGCTGGCCGGCCACGAGGGCCCTGTGTCAGCGCTGGCATTTGCGCCCGACGGGACATCCCTGATCAGCGGCAGCTGGGACCGAACCGCCCGCGTATGGTCCATCTTCAGCCGCACCCAGACCAGCGAGCCCCTCCAGCTGCAGGCCGACGTCCTCGACATCGCCGTGCGCCCGGACTCGCTGCAGATCGCCGTGTCAACCCTGGACGGCCAGTTGACCTTCTGGTCCATGTCCGAGGGGGAGCAGGTGGCCGGGCTGGACGGCCGTCGGGACGTTTCGGGCGGCCGCAAGTTCTCGGATCGGCGCACGGCGGCTAACACGACCGGCACCAAGGCCTTCCACACCATCCGCTACAGCGCCGACGGGAGCTGCCTCCTCGCCGGCGGCAACAGCAAGTACATCTGCCTGTACTCTGTGACCACCATGGTCATGCTCAAGAAGTTCACCGTCTCCGTCAACCTCTCCCTCTCGGGCACGCAGGAGTTCCTCAACAGCAAGCTGCTGACAGAGGCTGGGCCGACGGGCGAGCTGGACTCCCAGGGTGAGGAGTCTGACCGCGAGAACCGGCGCGACGACAGCCTCCCCGGGTCCAAGCGTGGCGACCCCTCGGCGCGGAAGAAGCTCCCCGCTGTCCGCGTAACAGGTTTGGGATTCTCCCCCGCTGGCACGGCATTCTGCGCCGCCTCCACGGAGGGCTTGCTCATCTACAGCCTGGACCAGACGGTGCAATTCGACCCCTTCGACCTCAACATGGAGATCACACCCGCGTCCACCCTCGCCGTCCTGGAGAACGAGAAGGATTACCTCAAAGCGTTGGTCATGGGGTTCCGGCTCAACGAGGCCGGCCTGATCCGGCGCGTCTTCCAGGCCGTGCCCCCCACCGCCGTGGGCCTCGTCGTGGCGGACATGCCCACCGTGTACGTGCCGCGGCTGCTGCGCTTTGTGGCCGCACAGACCGAGGAGTCGCCGCACATCGAGTTCTGCCTGTTGTGGATCCGCGCGCTGGTCGACAAGCACGGCGGCTGGCTGAGCGCCAACCGCGCGAGGATCGACGTCGAGCTGAGGGTCGTGTCGCGCGCCGTGGCCAGGATGAGGGATGAGATCCGCAGGCTGGCTGATGAGAACGTCTATATGGTTGACTACCTCCTGGGTCAAGCTGAGAAAGATTCTAGTAGGAAGAGCACCGGTGCCAGGCGTGTCGTGGATGGCGATAGCGGCGAGATGGCGGGCAATATGCTTGTGGAAATGAATGGGGACGCTGTGTCTGATGCATCTGATGATGATGAGTGGCTTGGGTTAGAGTAACGGTGTAAATACTACATATATAAAATTACAAAGAAGCCAAATACCCAATCCAGCACGCTACAATCTGGCGTTCCTATCAGCACCCTACGTATCAGCCCTATATCTTCATTCATTTGCCTCTCACCTCAACAATTTCTGGGATGGGAATCTTACTCTGCCTTGGGCACATCCGCCCACGCCTCGTCAAACCCAGCCGTACGCACCCACTTGGCGCTCTGCCCCTCCACGCCCCTGAGCAGCAGGTAGTGCACCCTCAGCCAGTCCTCCTCCCTGATTCTGACCCACCGCTTGCTGTCCCCATCCCCATACCGCCGCGTCTCCTCCTGGGCGATGAGCAGCGCCCGCACTACCTTGATAATATGCCCGTCGTCGTCACCAATGGCGTGGAAACGCGGAAGTAGATCCCGCGGCTCGGACGCTTGCTGCTGTGCCTGGGGTGGGGCGTACGTGCGCAGAATGTCGGTGCTCAGGGGTGGCACGCCGCGGCCGATGTACTGGATGATGTCGAGGCGCATCTTCCATTCGAGAAGGCGGACCTTGGTGGCGGTGGGAATCCAGGGCTGGGCGTTGAGGGTGAGGAAGATGGGTGCTGAGGTGAGGTGGTGGCTGCGGCGAGGATCAGAAAATCAGGTCTCATCTGGGATATAGGTAATTAGGTGTTACTCACATGAGGAAGAAGTCAAACTTGGGAATATGAGGCGGATGCCACGACGCAGCAGCAGCGACATACGCAGCCGTGTGCACCATCTCGGCGGTCCGCTCCGCAAGGTCATCCGGTTTAACGCGGAGACGACTAACAAAGTCGATGGCCTCCTCAGGCGCCCGCTTCATGACACCGTCATAGATGCGATTCGGATCCTCCCAGCGCACGCTCGTGGCCAGCTTGCGGTGCTGTTCCCCGGTCCTGACCTCATCCATGAGGTCGACCAGCAGCGCGCCATACTCCGCATGGGACTGTGCGCGCTGCTCGGCCTGCGCGAAGAAGTCGCCGAGCTTGTTTTCGTGCACGGCGGTCTGGGCGAGGGCCTCGGCGATGAGGGCGGGCTGCTGCCACTCGACGCCGAACATGAGCTGGATCATGGGGTGGAGGAAGCCTGCGTACAGCCTGGCGAACAAGTCCGTGGCGGTGGGGTCACCATCGTCCCGGAAGAGGTACTGCGCGAGCACGTCCCGCCAGTCCTTGCCCTCTAGCTCATCCTGGAAGAAGCGCAGGAAGTCGGCGTAGTGCTTCCCCTTGCCGAGGTACCGGGGCGCGTTGGCGGCGAAGCCTGAGTGCAGTTCCTCCACGACGGCAGATTTGGGCTGCTTGGCGGGGAGCTGGTATGTGGCGTTGTAGGTGAAGGCTTGCTGGAGGACGCCTGGGGTGGCGCCGGTCCCGTATAGGCTGAGGAGGTGATGGGAGACCTGAGTCGAGCGGTTCAGTCTATGTGTATGTGGGGGAACGATTTCTAGCGGGTGGCCCGTACATGATTGTGGAAGCCCTCAGCATTGAAGAAGACATGGTGTTTCTAGGTGTAATGTCAGCTACGAACTGAGCCCCTGGTCACCTGCATGAAGGAAGAGTGAGGTACCTCGAGATCCTGCTGTAGGAGGTCTGAGACCTTGGACGCGGCGGCCTCGTCCTGGTTGAACTTGAGGATACCCGTATCGGCGGGCTGGACCTGGATGCGGTGCGGTGTGGCCATTGTGGCTGTCCCTCGGGCGGAGGAGAAAAGTCTGGGATGCTGTCGCGGTGACAATGTGCTCCGTAGAATCACTCTGGGTAATCGTGATGCGAGCATGAGGGTCGGGTATGCTCCTCTCCGAGGTCGCCCTTCCGTCAGCTTGGACTGCCGTGCCTTAAATAGGCGACTCTCCCTGTCATGCAGGAGCGCCACAGCTCGGCGCGGGCCTCTCCCATCAGATGCGGACAGCTGACAAATGGGGCGGGTGTGACGGCTTCGAGGGGTTGGTTGTTCCAAGCCAGCGAGATTGCGGGCGGTTTACATCAAGAGCTGCGGGTGAGAGGGGCAAGGTAGCGTTGCCCTTACCCCGGATTTCAAATGGGTGACATCATGCTCGGAGCTCCGATGTCTCTCGTCACCTCAGGCACCACCATTTATAAGTTACCACAACCAACACCCATACTCTCGCTGAATAATAGTGGCATTCACGTGAGCAACATTATCCTAGGTAGACATCTTATATCCCGGCGATGGAAGAGAGGGAGCAACTGGCGAATTATTCAAATAATGATATCAAATTCGAGCGTGGGATATCATGTAAATAGTATTGCTGGTAGCTGCGGCAGCTACTTAGCTAACCCATTCCAACTGCGGTAGTGTCGTCATTATAAACCGCCCGACTTTTTGTAAAGACAAAGGGAAAGAGATTGGTGAATATATGGTCATGATCATGCTGGTGGGGAGAAAGAGATGTTAGCCGTTTACGCCTTGCGCTTCTTGCTGGGAGGGTCCTCCTTGCCCTCGTCGCCGTCCATGTCCTCATCCGAGTCGTCCTCAAAGTCCAAGTCGCTCATGGCCTCTTGCTCCTGGGCCGCCACTGTTTACATTGTTAGTCTCTTGCCATTGTCGCCAGGGGTTGATGTTGGGGCCGGGGGGGGGAGGGGGGGTGGGGGAGGGGGACGTACTGAAATACTTGATGGCACCGGGCCACAGGTCCTCGGCGATGCACACGGCGAGGTCGTCGGCAGTGGGGAAAATCTCCCACTCGTACTCGTCCTCGTCCTCATCTTCCTCCATCTGATCGTCGTCGTCGGTCTTCTTGCCCTCCTTGCGAGCCTTGCGACGCTCTTCCTCCTTCTTGGTGGCCTCCTTGTGCTCCTCGTCGGTGATCTTGGGCCCGCGGAAGCCGAACCAGGCGAAGAAGCTGAGGCCGTCGAGCCCCGTGCTCTCCATCTGGGCCTTGAGCTTCTTCTTGGCCTCGGTCTCGCCCTTGTTGCCGGCGTCCTCGTCCTTGTAGACCTGGCGGACGAGGTCGAGCATGCCGTTGGTCAGGTCCTTGCCGGGCTTCCACTTGATCTCGACGGGCTCGGAGACGAGCCCCGCCCAGCCGTCTTTGGCGTTGCGCCAGTAGAACTTCTTCTCGAGAACGCGGTTCTCAAAGTGCTCGTTCTCGCTGAACTCCCACCGAATGGCGATGCTGCGCGGGTCGCCGTCGGGCAGCTCGAAGCGCTCGACCGACAGGCCCGTCAGCGAGTTCATCAGCAGGCCGGCGTCGCTGGGCTGGATGTACTCGTCAATGTCGGGCGGCGACTGCTCGATGACGAGGGGCCAGAAGTGCGGGATCTGCGCGATGACCTTTTCGCGGCGCGCGTAGAGGTCCTTGCTCAGCTTGTGCTGGTAGCGGACTGCCATATGTCAGTTCAGGTCCATCATGTTACCAGTATATACGAGTCATGGTAGCTTGCTGGGGCCCCTTGCGGTCGACGTGGACCCGACAGCCCAAGGGACGAAATCGCTATTACTGGCAGTACTAGTACTCACGCATCTCGAGCTCCACGTCCTCAAAGTCATCCTCGAGCTCCTCGAGCTGCTCGTAGGCGACGGGGATCTCGTTCTCGGCAGACATCTTTGCAAGTGGGTGACTTGATGTGATTGAAAATGGGTATGTATTTTCCAGGTGTGGGAGACGTGGTGGGAACTTGTGATGCGCAGCACTCGGGGTCTTTATATATAGAGGACTCGACTAGTAGGTCGCAAACAAAGGGTACTGATAGCTCGAGGTAACCCCGCGGCAACCGAGCAGGGCCACACACACACACACACACACACACACACACACACGCGCGCGCTGGAACAGGACAAGCTAAAATGGGGGAAAAAAATTATAATAAAATTCTGGAGTCGCTGGAGTCCCTGGTGCAAAAATTTTCTGTACGTCAATCTCCTGTTGGAGCAATCAAAACCAGCAGCTCTGGCTCCGTCCCCTGTTGCTGTCGCAACTTGGCGGTGAAATTTTTGGGCAAGGGCCCTTCATTGGGAAAGAAAAATCTTGGTGGGGGTTTGTTGATGATCACATACAATTGTTTACTCAGGTACTTAGATACTCAGGGTTCCTGGGCGCACGTTCCGCTGCTGTTCCGCTGGTGGAATCCGCTCTAGACAGCCCAGTGGAGAAGCCGGGTGTGGGTGCAGGTGGCGGCGTGGGGTCAGATTGGTGTGAAGTGGGGTCTTTAAGGCGCCCTTGATTGGGTGGACCAAATTCCACCGATGCAGCGAGCTCAGGGTCCAAGCTCTAACACTGCAGACAGCCCAGTTCCCGACTTCTTGATGCAAGACGAACAAGAAGACGCGCATTTCTAAAAAAAAAGACAAAATGTCTTTAAGTGTGTAGAGGTACTATAATAACTTGTCTACATATGTGTTATAGGAACCACTGGCGAGATATTGAATTAATCTTTTTGTTGCATGTGACTTCCAGAACCAGTTAAGGTAAGACCTGTTAAAGGCTCTCCGGTCCCTCCTTCCTTATCGAGCCCCACCATCCCACCAGATCGTCCTCACCATCACCAATTCACCACTGCCACACCAGCTGTTCACCATTGACCATTGTCGTGAACCTCAATGGGCTCCAATTGCCCTCCCCCTGCAGTCATAAGATGCTACTGACCCTGAGTACCGTTCTGGCCAGCTTACTTACCACTTCCCGGCATGCATCGCTCCAACAATCCTCCCTCCCGCCTTGACCGTGACGCAGGTCATTCCCCTCCCAGCCCGTGACCTTGACATACAACCCCCACTTGAGGCCGCGCACGAGAGTATCTGTCAATGTCAGCAACGATGTCTCCCCAACCGACCCAGCTCCCCCTCGAGGTTGCCGTCTTCTCGGGCGCCAACGCCATCCAGGCGCAGAACCAAGGCGCCCACCGCGTCGAGCTCAATGCCCCAGGGTCGTACCTGCGCGGCGGGCTCACCCCGCCCGTCGACGAGCTCACTTCCGTCTCACCCTGGCTGAAGATCCCCCTACGCATCATGATCCGACCCGTCGGTGCACCCCTCGAATCCACCACTGGCCGGGGGCGCGGCGACTTCATGTACATCCCCGCCGAGTTCGATGCCATGAAGCGATCCATCGCCGCCTTCAAGGCCACAGGCGCAATGGACGTCCTCCGCGGCGACGGCTTCGTCTTCGGCATCCTCACCACCGCACCCACAGAGCACACCGAGCGCGACGCCCGCGCCCGCGTGCGCGTCGACGTCCCCCGCTGCACCGAGCTCGTCAAGCTGGCCTCCCCCTTCCCCTGCGTCTTCCACCGCGCCTTTGACCCCATCGCTGACACGGAGCTGCTCCACCAGGGCCTCCGCGACCTCTCCGCCTGCGGCTTCGACGGCCTTCTCACCGCGGGTGGCGCTGGACCTTCTCACGAGGCGCATCTCCAGCGCCTCGACGGTATGGCCTTCTATATCGAGATGCACCGGGAACTGCGCGATCTGCAGCTCGTCGTCGGCGGGGGTGTGCGGGCGCACAACGCTGACAGGGCGGTTGCGAAGCTCGGGACGCACAAGCATGGCCGGGTCTGGCTGCACTCAGCTTGCCTGGCGCGCAACCCGGCGGGCGGCGGCGCCGCTGGGGAGAATGTCGACGACGTGGAGCTGAGGAACCTTATCTCGCGTCTTGAGCTTGCCCGGGTGGACTAGAAGTCGCCCCCTGAACACTGGCTCAGGATCTACGGACGGTGTCGATGATTCTGATGTGGTGGCAGTTCACGCTCACTCCTCGAATTTCCCTCTGTCATAGCTTTTTTTCTTCTCCATTTCTTCCATCATCGTCAGAAATCATCAGTAGCAGCACCATGAGGTACGAGGTACGCGTAAGCGTAACACTGGATTCACGGGACAATTATTCTGTATTAGTCTGCCATAACTGACCACCACCAAACTTACTACTACTACTACTACCAATATTACCTCTCCACCGCACCTCTGGCTGTAGTTATACTGGAGATGAGACCCTATCATCATCATGGTGGTCTGGCAGGCTGAAGGAGAGCACCCTCGAAGGGAAGTGCGGCGATGCAAGGAATCTGGCACGTACGGTGTATCGATAGGGGGTTGGAGTTCAGGATATGTACCCGCATGATTATATCAAGTCTAGCACGCCGTACCTGAATTAACTATCCAAAGAGCACAAGGACTTAGTCTCGCCCCCCGCGCTTATCCTCATCAGTGACAGCTAGACCTAGACACTCGGACATCTTGTAAAAGATGTCAATGTTGCTATAGGTCCCGCCAAACAGCTCCTGGCACGGGCCCCACGCGTACACGGGGACATCGGTGAGCGAGTGCACGCCCGTGGACGCATCGGTGGGCAGCGTGCCGTTGACAAGAATTGCAGGTCCCTCGCCATCCTCCGGGTTGGCGTAGTACTCATCGCCAATCTCGACGGCGGGCTTGCGGGGGGACTTGCGCACGCGGTAATCCTCGCGGTGGTCGGGCATGGCGCCGACGCCGGCGGCGATGGCGTACCGGGGTTCCCAGTTTGTGGGGAAGTTGGCGCCGGTGCCGTAGTGGACGCTGCTTCCGCCGGAGGAAGGGGGCTTGCTGTGGTACTGGGAGTTGCCGGATTGCTCGTAGGTGCCGATGGCGCGGCGGCGCTGGCGGTCGTCGTCCTGGGCAGCGAGGTACTTGGTGTCGGCGGAACCATAGACGCTGGATAGAGTCAGCACACGTTTGGAGAGTGGAAGGGGGAAATGTGAGAAAGACGCTAGGGGAAAACATACTCGAATCCGTGGCCGTGGTCGGCAGAGACGACGACGAGAGTCTCGTCCAGAATGTCCAGCTCCTCGAGCTTCTGAATGGTGGCGCGAACCGAGTCGTCAAGCTCGAGAAGGTCACCCAGAGCGCGGTCGTAGTCGAGGGCGTGCATCTGCTTGTCGACGGAGGCGGCCTCGACCATGAGGAAGAAGCCCTTGTCATCATGGCTGCGCTCCTCCTTCTTGCTGCGGTTGTGCAGGATGTCGACGGCCTTGGTGGCCATGTCCCTCAGGCCGGGGAGATCAAGTGCATCGGCGTCGCCGCCGGCTGGGTCATTCTCCAGTCCCTCGAGATTGTCGGTGTAGACGTTGCGGTCAAGCCAGACAGGCATGGTGCCCTGGCAGAAGATTCCGAGACTCTTTTCGGAAGGGTCCATCTCGAGGAGCGAGGTGCGGTTGAGGCTGATGGCGTATCCCCTCTTGGCGAACTCCTCATAGTAGTTGCGGCCCTCGTAGGAGTCCTCACCTGGGAGGAACTGCTCTGCGCCGCCGCCGAAGTAGACGTCCGGGCCGCCGTGGTTTGTCCAGGTGTAGTTGGTTACACCGTTAAGGCTCTGGTCGACGAGGGCGCCGTACTGTCCCCGGCGGCGGCTGTGGCCGGTGAGGGCGGTCGGGGTGGCGTCACTTATCATGGCACTAAATCTACATGTCAGAGGTGGCTTATCCGGTGTTGAGGGAACAAGGAGGCAACATACGTCGAGACGGCGCCCCAAGCTCCGCCCTGTGCAGGTGCTGTTAGCCAGGTGTTCGAGGTCATTGGGAAGTATGGGACAGGAGAGAAGATACATACGTGCACGCGTTTGAAAATCTCGACAATGGTCTCGATCTTAGGGTCGTCAAAGGGGTCCTCGGAGGAATCGGCGTAGACACCCATAGCATCGACGGTGCTCTTGTGGCCGGTGTACAGGGCCGAGGCCGAGTTGGCCGAGTCGGTGATATAGGAGTCAATGGAGTGGGTCATCTGGTGGCCGAGGACGGGGAACTCGTCGAGCTTCATGACGGACTGATATTTGCCATTGATACTCTTGTGTCCAAGGAGGCGGGCGGCAGTGATCTGGGGGGTGTCAGTCGTTTCAGTGAGTGATCAAAGGGGATGAGTTGCTCACCATGTTGGTGGTCATGCCATCGCCGATAAAGAAGATGACGTTCTTGGCCTTGCGCTTGGGGGAGAGGTCGCGGACGGTCCACTTGGCGGTGGTGGTCTCGTTGTCGTAGTACTGCAGAGTGACGGTGTAGGTGCCGGGCTCGTAGAGGGCGAGACCGCGGTAGACGCGCGAGGCGACGTTGACGACGCTGGGCTTGTCCTCGTCCTCGGCGAAGAGGTCCTCATACCAGGAGAACGACCAGGTCTCGAGCTTGGGCTCCTTGATGCCGAAGAAGTCGTGGATCTTCTTGGGCTTCCCGGGCTTGTTGTCCTTGCCATCTTTGGCGTCCTTGACAATTGTGACCTTGAACTTCTGGTCAGGCTTCCCGTCGTGGGCAGCCTCGGAGCCATTGACGGGGGCGTGAACCTCGACGCGTAGGTCGAAGAGCTGGCCGGGGAGGAAGTCGGCCTGGTCGGGGGGCAACAGGCAACCGAGCTCGGGACAGGTGCCGAGACGCTGGTAGGTCTGGGCGGAGGCGAGCGCCGCGAGGCCCGCGAGGGCAGCGGCGATGGCGTTGAGCTTGGCCAGCATTGTCGGGGACGCGTCGGCGGGTTGATGAAGTGCTCAGTGCTCACCAGTGGCGGTAGTGGTGTCTCGTAGTAGACCGGGGACGGGAGGAGGCCGCGAGCGGCTAAGTACTTATGGAGGATTCGAGCATGGGAAGGATGACTGCCGCGCGGGCGCCGTATGTAGGCAATGAAACCTTGGATCTATTCTGGAAGGCGGGTTGTCGGTCTTCGCGGATGCCCCTGGTCGGCCGGTCCCGTACCTGTACTCGTACACTACTGTAGCTAGTACTGTACATCGTTAGCGTGTGGGCGGTCGTAACCTGGCCACCGGGTGACCGGGCTTCTCGACATTGCCGCACGTGTCTTGGTGTCTCTGGGGCCATCATCACCCTTTGAAGGAGCAACCGTTCCATTCCAAGGATCCCTGATTGCATGTGCGGGGTAGCACTCGACGACGAGCCGGTCAAGCTTCCTTCGCGTCTCCAACTTGCTCGTGTTCCCTACTATAGTAACTAGTAATACCACTCCAATTGACACCGGCCCCTCTGAGACACCTCCTTTCCCATCCTCACCACCTACAGGTGTCGTGAGCACTCCGTACTGAAGCATGCCAGGAACCGGCGCCGCACGGAGGTCGGATGTGGACTTTCATCATGTACGAGTAAGCATCCGAAGTTCGTTTATCTCCGCCTCCGCACAGATCCCGGCCCTGGCTTTGAGATCGGCGCCTCGTGCGGGAATAGGCCACCGCGATTGGCTTCGCCGAGTTAGCTCTCCCAACATGCATGAGCTTGGCTTCAAGAACCCCGGTTGTCCGGCACTTGTTCTCTGCATTGTCTGCAAAAGGACCTGTGGTATTGCCAAGGCTGCAGAACGGCCTGACAATTTTCGTCGACTTCGAGGCAACAGCCAGTTCATACAGCACCGCGAAGCGAGGCGGGAAATGCGAAATGGAGCATTCCTCAGCATGTCGGCCCTCCAGGCCTCATCCGCCACGTCATGACGCACTATAAGGTACTTGATCCTTCCAATAGGACATTCGTGAAGTGGTGGGCCATCGGGTAGTAGGAAAGCTCGAAAGAAGTCGGGGATGACGATGGTGATAGCGAGGCTATCAGCGGGGAGACATTGATTGTGTGTAATGCTCCCACACAAGATGGCGGGGCAATTACACGAAATTAATGTCAAGTCACCTGTACTTAGGGTCTAGCCAACCGCATGTACAACACGTCATCTCGAGTTGAGGAGGGGCTGAATTTATCATCGTCATTATCATCTATAATCAATCGATTTTACTACCGTTTTGCTCGTTCGTTTGATCCACTATTTATTTAAATTCGAGCAATCGACCATTGGAGCACCTGCAGGGTCCTGCGGCAGATTCTCGGACCAACGTCTGAGAACTGTGTAAACACACTGTGTATCATGGGCCGTGTGGAAACGAATCGTTCTCTCAGCACACTCACATCGCGTGAAAATGTCCTAACGACGACCAACAACTGCCGCCATCCTACGACGCCACGCTCATCGGAAAATGGATAGAAACGCGACTAACTCATAGAAACGGTCGTTTTCATTACCAAGGCTCTCAGATTGTGGTCGTCAAGTACTTGCGTCGTCTGCAGAGTCTCGCTCGTCAAGTTTCTTCGACCCTCCTTAACGAGCAATGTCAAGATGAGCCATCCGGAACAGGACGAAGCGACCTCGGATATGGACATGGGGGCGCCGCAGAAGTTGTTGTTCAAAGTGCTCTCCGCAGTCGGTGACGGGTGCGCCGCAAGGCTGGGCAAGCTGGCTCTGCCGGGCCGCAGGGCCATCGACACACCCAACTTCACGGCCGTTACGTCCAGGGGCGTCATTCCTCATCTGACGCCAGACATAGTGTCGAAATATACATTCCTTACTTCTGCCTACATGGCCTTGGAAGACTGTATGATGGTTCGCCCTGCCTCGTCTAGGGAATCTTACTGACCTCGGCCTGCAGTCATCGAGAAGAAAGATCCTCCCATCCTCAAGACACCCCCACCCAAGAACCACAGTAGTTCCCGGACGCTGCACAACTTCACAGCCTTCCCCAGCGACATCCCGACGATAGTGGCGGCTCGCCGGTTACCGCCCGTAGTGGCGCCCACCGGGAGTACGGCCAAGGGCATCCCCATCTTCACATCCAGGGGCTTCGACACTCTCGGCGTGGCCCGGTACGCGTCCGCCGTCGAGATCCTGCGTCCGGATATTGTCATTCCGCTCGCAGACCTACTGCAAGCGGACAACATTCCTGTGTCCAAGCGACAGCTCCGGATGGCCGAGCGCACAGAGGACTGGGTGGACGAATTCCTGGGCCTGATGGACGCCGAGACTCGGACGCGGTCACCGAGCATGTCGGTCTTTGCCCCCGTGCTGGCAGTCGAGTATCCCATCCAGTGGGCGTACCTGAAGCATCTCGAGGAGGACCTGATGGATCAGCTGGCTGGGTTGGCCGTGTACGACATCAACATCCTACCGGAGCTCACCAACTACAAGTCCTTTGGCCCGCTGCCGAAAATGTCACTCGATCTCCCGAAATCACCACACGATATTCTCCGCCAGATATCCCTTGGCGTCGACCTGATCATGGCGCCGTTCGTAAACAACGCATCAGATGCTGGCGTAGCCCTCACGTTCACCTTGCCCGCACCGCCCGAGACAGAAACTTTGTCGTCAACAGCCACAACACCAGCCGCCGACGGCGCCCAACCTCTCGGCATTGACCTCGGGTCCGCCGAGCACAAGACCTCACTCGCGCCACTGCAGGACGGCTGCACGTGCCACGCCTGCCAGCAACACCACCGCGCTTACATCCACCACCTTCTCAACGCCAAGGAGATGCTGGGCTGGAACCTGCTGCAGGTTCACAACCACCACGTACTTGCAGGATTTTTCGAGTCGATCCGGGCTGCGCTCACCCGTGGGGGGTCCGAAGAAGTGGAGACTGCGCGCCTGCGGTTTGCGGCCGCATATGAGGAAGAGATGCCGGCGGGCACGGGGGAGCGGCCGAGGGCGAGGGGCTATCACTTTAAGAGCGGAGCGGCGCAGGAGAAGTACAACAGCGCAGGGTGGAAGGATCTCGAAGGGGGAGAGGAGCAGCAGCAGCAGCAGCAGCAGCAGCAGCAGGCGGAGGGGCAATGATTCGATAATGAGGGGGAGCTCATCGCTATAGACACTGGGATAGGCCACGGGTCAATCACACTACCTGATGCATACCTCGTGAAGGAACTACTAAGTTACTACTAGTAAGTACTAGGTTAGTAGGAGTACCCGAGTAGGTACGAGTAGCAGTACCTTGGTACACAGTTGAACATTATATTAAACCTGTACAGCTGGGCTGGACCTCAACTCGTCATCAACATCACCGTCAACACGCACGACGTTTACTGTACATGTAACATACTGGTATAACATACTAATAGTAGTTCCTTTCATCCGATTTACTGCCAGGTATTTTCCGTGTCACCGTGGACATATGTAGTTGCAGGAACGAGGGGTGCTCCCGCCAATGAGGGTGGGATGATCCCAACGTGCACTGTGTAGCGTCCGCAGATGGAAGCACACCGATCCGCTTGATACGTTGTGTGTCACCGTGAGGATCAGGGACTAGTCGTTCTACCAACGTTAGAAATGCAAGGAGTATCCGTGAATGGGGAACACAGGGGGAGAGGTCGGACTTCCATTGGTACGAGTAAATACCAGGTTAAACTAATAGTCGAAATCTAGACGGGCATGCACCACTCGATCTAGGCTGCAAGACAAAAGAGAAGCACCGTAATCGTCGTATTACTCGCACGGTCTGTACTTGTAGACGGGGCCGCCGCGGGGGATGCAGCCTGCACGCAGGGAGATCTAGTGCGGAGGCGCAGTGGCGGGGAGATCCGCGCTGATGCGGCGCCAGGCGGAAACGTCGGGCGCCTCGGATCGTATGTGCTTGTAAAGCCAGCACACCCTCCTCCTGTTCCTCTTCCTCCATTACCTCCCCTCGCGGCTGTGATCTCGTTCCTGGATTTTCCAATCACCTGCGCTCCGTCTGTCACCACCGCGGGACGGGGCGTCATACGCCAAACTCAATTCTCTGCCCGCGCCCGAACAGCCCTCAGACAGACAAGACCGACAAGACAGACAAGACAGAGACAGACAGGGGGAACGGAGAGACATGGTTGGCTGGGGTCGTCATGACGAGACGCAGCCCCTCATGAACGACTCCAACTTGCACCACAACGACCGCGACCGCGATGCTATGAGCCCAGACGACGAGCCTGCCCCCGTGGGTGCCGGCCACCCGGATGCTCCCCTCGAGACTATCACCAGCAGCACAAAGAACCGTACGAGTACCACGACCACCGCCGGTCCTCTGCCTCAAGACACCGACACCGACACCACAGTCCAACGCTCTAGTAGTCCCCTCGAGGTAGGACTCGAGTCCAGCACGGGGGACGACGACAGCGGTATCCCCACCCCCCGCTTCCTCGCCGACGAGCGCGGACGCCGCAGCCGTCGCCGCCTCACACGATGGATCCCTTACAGCGTCCGCCGTGTCGGCCGAGCCATCGCCAAGTGGTCCCGGGGGCCCCCGACCCCACGCCGCTTCCGCATTCGGCCCCTGCTGCCCCAGGTCCAGGAGTACCCCTTGCGCTTCTCCTCAGAACTCCTACCCAAACTCCGGTGGGCGCCCCCCATCTGGCTGCTGCTCGCCCTGTACTTCTCCGTGTGGCTCGTCACCTACGTCCTCGTCAAGAGGCAGGGTACGCTCGCGAGTGAGATTGCGGGCTGGGGCCAGCCACAGCCCATCGGCTGCGGCGACACGTACTGGCGTCCTGACAATGCGTGCGGCGTCGACGGGAACGACTGCCGACCCTTTAACAACAGCGGCTTCGCATTCCGCTGCAACGGCAACTGTGAGAGCTACCACGTTCTCAACCCGCGTGCCGTCGGCGACCAGGAGGTTATATATCAGCCTTTTGTCGTCGGCGGGTCGGACGAGGAGGGAGAGGAAGCATACTACCGCGGCGACTCCTTCATCTGCGGCGCCGCGATCCACGCTGGCATCATCTCCAACGCCGCCGGTGGATGCGGCGTCGTCGAGCTTATAGGCGAGCAGGACGCATTCGTCGGCTCGGACCGCAATGGCATCCCCAGCGTCAGTTTTGACTCGCACTTCCCGTTATCCTTCCGCTTCCTGCCGGACGTGCACTGCTCGGCCCGCGACACGCGCTGGGAGCTCCTCGCCATCTCGGCCGTCTTCACCGGCGTTCTCTCCCTCCTGACGAACTCACCCGCCCTCTTCTTCTTCCCCTCCTTTGTCGGCATCTTCTGGACAGTCGGCACCGCCCTCGACACCCCGCCCCACCGGTCGCTCGCCCACCTCTTCTCTATCGTCCTCGGCAGGTTCCTGCCCGCCATGTTCTGCGCGTGGGTCATGTACGACCGTATGGGCATCCGCCGCACCCTCGCGGGTCTGACGGCGCAGGTGGAGAAGACGATCCTCTGGCTCGGGGCCTGCTGGGTGGGCGGCTTGGACAACTACACCCTTAGCTTTATTCCTATCAATCGGCTCAGCGGACACGATCTCGAGCAGCAGCCGGGCGCCAAGGCCGCACTGGCCATCATCATTATCGTGCTACTCGCGGTCATCGCCTCACAGGTCTGGTTCTTCCAACAGGAGGCCCGTCTGCTGCGGTATCTCAAGCTATACGCGCTCCTTGTTGGCGGCATCGTCATCTCGCTGCTCCTCCCCGAACTGGAGCTGCGCCTCCACCATTACATTCTGGCGCTTCTCCTCCTTCCCGGTACGAGTATCCAGACGCGGCCCTCGCTGCTCTACCAGGGCCTGCTGGTGGGCCTCTTCATCAATGGCATCGCCCGGTGGGGGTTCGACCCGGTCCTGCAGACGGCCGCCGACCTCCAGGGGGACGCCCAGCTCGGCACCGAGCTACCCACTATCAGCACGCCGGTCATCGATCTGGCCAGCACCGGCGGGGGGTTGTCTAACATCACCTTCTCGTGGAGCCCGCCGACCGAGGCGCAGTTTGACGGAATCAGCATCCTCGTCAACGACGTGGAGCGATTCCGATCATTTGCGGAGGACTCTGTCAGGCAGCAGGAAGGCCAAGATGGCGACGTGTTTGTGTGGAGTCGGGAGGCCGACTTGGGACGGCCCGAGTACTTTCGCTTCGCGTACATGGATGGCAGTGACACGGGTGATTACACCAAGGCGGGGGTGTGGACGGCCGAGGGAGAATGGGTTGCGATGAAGCCGGGGCCGTCGAGGGTCAAGCGTGCGGAGGGGTTGACGAGTCGGGACAGTGAGCAGCACATTGGCGTAAAGGGAAGAAGGCGACGATAGGTTCAGACTTTCTGTGCCTTTTAAGATTTTTCTCTGGGCGTTTGGGGCTATGGGAATATATATATATATATATATATATATACGGTATACTTGGATATAGTAGGACATCTAGAGGGTTGGAGCACAGATGTGGATGGTGGTTTTGTTCTGGCTAGGACTACCTTGTACTATGGTTTTTCTATATATTTGGTCTATTTGTTTAGGACACTCAAGACAAGAATTTGGATTTAGATGCATCCTCCCGCGACACCTATATTTATGAGAGGAGGTACTATTACTACTAAGTACCTAGCGTAGTCGTTCGATGTCATGAATCCTGGATGTGTCTGAAATGTACCGGGTAGACAGACATCAATCACCAACCTCTGAAGAAATACCCCATCATCGATTGTATTGTACTTTTATTTTCGCGCGCCTACCGATTTTCACCATCTGCATACTCTAGAAGTGCGAACGTGTTGATATTTCGGGCCGTTGGAATCTTCTATACCAGCGTCTTGGACTTGGATCGATAGGTGAGCTCCACTAAGCGACGCCGCTACCTTTTGCTCATCACTATTTCAACATCGACCTCGATCAATCATCACCCATTCATCCGCCTTGCCTCCCAACATCATTTCACCCTACCATCAGGCTCATTCATCCTCACTCACCACGCGCCACAGCATACTCGAAAGGCGGACTGAGAAATATGCCACCCCGAATACCAACCCCCGACGACTTCACCACCCTCACCACCACGCTCCCACACACCCTCCACTTCCCATCTCCACCCGAGTCCACCACCGCCATCCTCATCCTCCTCCACGGCCTCGGCGACACCCACGCACCCTTCGCCTCCTTCGCATCCGCCGTCAACCTCCCCGGCGTGCTCGCCATCTCCGTGCGCGGAACCGCCCGCGTCCCGCTCCTGGGCGTCGGGCAGGAGGGCTTCCACTGGGGCGACGATGTCCTCGTCGATGAGGATGGGGGCCGTCTGGACTTTGATCCCGGGTTTGAGACGGCCGAGCGGCTTATCATGGATAGACTCATCGGGGAGGTGCTCGTGGGCAGGTGTGGGTGGGATGTGAGCGACGTGATGCTCTTTGGCTTCGGGCAGGGCGGGTCGCTCGCGCTGGGTCTGGCTTCACGACTGAGAGTCCGTCCCTCGCCGCCGCCGGATACCACACAACAACAGCAGGCCGGTACCAGGAAGTTCAAAGGTGCCGTGTCCATCGGAGGACCGCTCCCCACATCCATGGTGCCGACGGTGAGCACGCGGGAGAAGAGCAAGACGGAGGTGCTGCTGGTGCAGATGGGCGGGGAGAGCGTCCAGGCCGTCAAGCGCGAGTTTGAGCACGTCAAGGTCGTCAATTGGGCGAGGAGGGAGGTGGCTATGCCGAAGAACAGGGAGGAGATGTTCCCTATTATGAGATTCTTTGCCGATAGGCTTAATAGTGGATGGTCATAATGGAAAGGGGGATAATTCAGCGACAGGATTGGAAAAGGGGGGTATCATGTTGTTTTCTTTTTTTGTCATGGCTGGGCATCTAGCATATCACGTCATCATGTTCATCCCAGATGACGCTCCAGTCTGCAACATCTCTGCCAGTGTATCCCACTTCGCTGCCTGCACATCGCTGCTCGCCCTCACCACGCTGCGCAGCCCTCCGCATATGAACCGTAGGTGCTTCTCAAAGTCGGCCTCGACGCCCTTCAAGACGTCCACATACCCGTCTTCCTCGTCCTTCCTCCGCTCAAGCTTGATGGCCAGGTCCAGCACGTCGAGCATGCACTCCCGGATAGGGGTCAGCCTGCTGCCCAGACACGCCTCGCCAACCACTTGCTTAACAAACTTGTCGTGCACGTCCGTGATGCCATCCACGTCCTGCGCCTCGTCGAGCGCCCTGCGCAGACGGAGGACGTTGGGCGTGAGCACCAGGGAGGAGAGATACGTTTGGATGGTTGTGCAGAACCAGAGGAGCTTGTTCCGGCACGAGTAGTACAGCGCTCGCTCGCCCCAGTTCTCGTGGTCGGTCCAGTAGTTGTGGAGGATCTTGGACTTGTGGAGGATGTGTGTAGCTCGCTTGAATTGGAGGAGTAGTGAAAAGACGGACTGGTAGTGCTCGTTGCAGCCGGGTGAGAGGACCATCTGGGCGGACCAGGGGAGTCGGTATGTTATCCGGATGCGGGGAAGAGCAGAACGAATGAGGTCTCTGGCCTCCACCACGGAGACACCCTGAGCATCCTCATCGACGCTGACGGACAGCCGCTCCGCGTCCACTAGGTGGCCAAACGCCCCCTGCCCACTGGCTGTCAGCGCATACCGGTCATGCCACCGGGGCTTCAGCGAATCCATCCTGTCAAACAGCTCCTCGCAGAACGTGGACGCCGCATGGCCGTCCGACATGAAGTACAAGTGTTCAAGAGCGGTCAACGCCGTCGACAGGCCACACTTGCCCATGAGAACATCTTTCAGCGTGGTCGACGTGGCGCGGTACTTGCTCTGTATCCATCGATCAAACGCGGACGCGAAGAGGTCTGGAAAGGGTGCCAGGTCGAGACCGGGCGGGCATATGGCGTCGTAGTCGAGCGGGGGCTCCACCGTCGACGTCCTGGATAGATTTGCAGACTGGCCAAGGCGCGCTAAAACAACGAGGTTCTTGCCCGCGTTGATGATTTTTCCAACGGCGGGATGCAGAAAGGAGGGCGCGTGCAGTCGGCCATCCTGCGTGACACGCAGCTTGAACCTACGCCGCCATGTCTCGCTCAGCGTGATCTCGCGCGCCGTCTCGTAGACAAAGAAGATCTTGTCGCCGGGCAGCAGCCTCCCCTCGTCCATCCAGAGCCGGACGGGGCGGAGGTAGACGTTGAAGCACTCGACGAAGATGCGGGCGAGGAACCTGTACGTCTCCGTCTTGCCGCTCAGCTGCATCATGGTGGCCTCGTCAAAGAGAAGTTCGAGGTAGCGGAAAGCCCCGGGATCCGGCTCCTGGTCGATGCGGACGAGGATATTGGATAGCGCGTACAAGGGCTCCAGCCACGGGGCGAGCTCAGACTTGAGCGAGATGAGGGTGGCCACGACGGCTTCGTCGCTCGGTGATGCGAGGCGGGCGTGCACGGCTGATAGGTTCCTATCAAAGTCGAGCAGTCGCTTCGCCACGATGTCCTGGAAGGCCTGCAGATTCGATGTATCCCTAGGACTCTGGACGAATATCCGCAGTATGCGGAGCTGGCGACCGGACTCGGAGAATGTGTTGATGACGGCCCTGTGGGTGTCCCAGACGAGGTGGGACGTCTGAAAGGCTGGCAGCGGAGTGCACCTGGAGTCAAAGATAGTCGTGTCGAGTCCCTGGAGCATGAAGAGGACTTCCCTAACAATCTGTAGCTCGCTCACGGGGATTTTGCGTGCATGGCCTCCTGGGTCGGTAGACGGCTTTGCGACGCGCCATTCCTGGGCGGCGCGGATCGAGTTGAACAGCTCGACATCGTCTGGTTTGATGATTAGGTTCTCGGCCGTTCGCCCCCCGGGCACCCCGTCGTCGGAGTCCGAGACAGAGGTCGGCTCCGACTCGTCAGTGGAGTCCTCCAAGGAGAGCTCATCATCCGACGAGTCGCCCCTGTCGTATCGATTGGTCTTCCAGAGTGCAGGGTCGTCCGCCCAACCGTCCTCCCGGGCAATCGTCTCCCACCGTAGGGACTCTGCGGTCAACTGTCCAGACGGACGTAGAGCTTCGAGGTCTGCGAGTCTGGACTTGAAAGTAGGCTGATCCGAGAGCTCCAGGAGCAGGGAGAGAATCTCGGGATGCCATTTTGAGGGAGCAGCATCAAGTGCATCCAGCCTCTGCCTCAGGGCGTCGGCCAGGCCATCGCGGTGGTTGACGCGGAAGCGCTCCTCGAGACCATTGAGGCTGTTGGCAACCTCGAACTGGTTTGTCCGCAGGAATGAGTGCGACTTGAGATTCCTCAGGGCATCGTCGCGGAGCCGCTTGAATCTGGCGGATTGGTTCTAGAGGTGAAGGGGGTCAGTATGATGTTGTGTGTATCTATTGTGAGACCTGGGTAGTGGAGGTGGGAATCGTTCACTTACCTCCGGGGATGATTGCGTCACGGATTGAACAAGGTCCTCCGTCAGTGCGGCAAGCTGTGCGGCAAAGGCCATTATCTGAAGGCCCAGACGGTGACCATCGTACTGCTGAAGAAGTCGAGAGAGAGAAGTTGGAAGGTGTCGTCGCACTGTCACGGGCAAGACGCGTCGCGGGGCAGATGGCAGATTGTGCGTCAGAGACTCAGAGGTGACCCCGCGCACTCGAGGTCTCAGGTACGGCGAACGATAGAGCGGACTGTCCGCCGTAGCTTAGGTAGGTTAGTTCTTAGCAGAGGTACAGATACAGGTGGGTAGCACTCCAACTGTGGACACTATGACACCCGGCTGGTCAGGAGCTCGGGAGCCCCCTATAACACCGATAGCCAACCGGTAAGCTGACCAATGAGAATAAACTATGCCAACTTGACGCCCCTGAACTTCGTCACCTTCCTACCTTAATAACTTTCATGCGAATAAGTTGTTCAAATGTTCGGAGGGGGGTGGTCAAGGCCGCGCTTTTCTTTCTCCAAAGACTTCAATTGCTGCACCACACTACGAGCCGCTTCATGCCTTTTCTCCCCTGAAACCACTTCGCCCCAAACCCGATGAGAACGAGCCATTCGCGACGACGGAGCATGCGACAAGCCCCCCGGCCGATTCATCCCATGGACGAGTGAAGCGCGCGCTCAGCTCCTGGCGACCCGCGACGAAAGCCGCCCCGACGGACGAGACGAACCACCACCGCAACCATGACCATCGCACGGCCGCTGCGGGCCCTCATCGTCTTGGCCATTTTCCTCTGGTGCTTCTTCGTCTACCAGCTCCTCAAGCCCAGCCCGGAATTCCACGGGCCCGGCGACCGCTACGTCAACTTTGAGCGAGACCCGAACCTCGATCGTAGGAGACCCCCCGACCGTTTGAGCCAGCCATGGCCCCAAGCTAACGCAAACGTCTACAGCCACCGGGGAGCCCGAGGGGATCCTCGCGCGCGCATCCGAGAAATATGCCCCCGACCAGAGGGACTCGGACCGCATCGATGCCACGCTACTGGCCCTGGTGCGCAATGAGGAGGTGGACGACATGGTCCAGTCCATGATCGACCTCGAGAGAACATGGAACTCCAAGTTCAACTACCCCTGGACCTTCTTCAACGACGTGCCCTTTACCGAAGAGTTCAAGCGAAAGACGTCGGCCGTCACCAATGCCAAGTGCCACTACGGTATATTACACCTGCCCAAGATCCCTCCTCGCAACCCCCCGAAACCCCGTCGCTAACCACTCCACTTTCACCCATTCTAGAACTCATCCCCGACGAGCACTGGCAGAAGCCGTCATGGATCGACGACCAGACCTTCGAAACCTCGGCCAAGATGCTCGAGAGCAAGGGCGTGCAGTACGCCAGCAAGCTCTCGTACCACCAGATGTGCCGCTGGAACAGCGGCCTCTTCTACAAGCACCCGGCCCTCAAGAACACGCGCTACTACTGGCGCGTCGAGCCCAACGTCCACTTCTTCTGCGACATCGACTACGACGTCTTCCGCTACATGCACGACAACAACAAGACCTACGGCTTCACCATCAACCTCTACGACGACCCCAAGACCCTGCCCACCCTCTGGCCCGAGACCGTCAAGTTCCTCGCCGACCACCCGGAGCACCTGCACGAGAACAACGCCATGGGCTGGCTCACCGACGACACACACCGCCCCGAGAACAACATCGGCGCCCAGGGATACTCCACCTGCCACTTCTGGAGCAACTTTGAGATCGCCGACATGGAGTTCTGGCGCGGCAAGGCCTACGAGGACTACTTTGCCCACCTCGACCGCGCCGGCGGCTTCTTCTACGAGCGCTGGGGCGATGCGCCCGTCCACAGCATAGCTCTGGGTCTGTTTGAGGACTCGAGCAAGATCCACTGGTAGGACATCTATCCCCTTGGTGGTCTCGTCAGTCGTGGAAGCATAACTGACACCTGTGGAACAGGTTCCGCGATATTGGCTACCAGCATATACCCTTCTTCAACTGCCCCAACTCGCCCAAGTGCAGCGGCTGCGTGACGGGCCGCCTGACCGACGGCGAGGCGTGGCTGCACCGCGACGACTGCCGGCCGGTCTGGTTCAAGCATGCTGGCATGGGCTGACCTGCCGAGTCGTATCGGAAGCGACGGAGAGCACCCGTAGGGCTCGAGAAGGCAGGGGAGGGGGTCGATTTCAGCATTTGGATATGGTACCGACATGGATGAATAGACATAATGGGACAGGACAGGTGTTTTGGGCGCAGGCGGAACAGTTAACTTACTTACTACGACCACGTCAGTACCAGATACTGTGTGATGTGTAATTGTTGGTGAACATCTCAGAATACTTGGCGAATACAACGAAAAACATCACCATAACTCACAACTTGATCCCCAGTGATCAGACAAAGCCATCACAATGCTCCAAACACCGTCACGACACCCGACGACCCTCCCGCGCAGAACTGATCCCCCCATCCGCCCTCCCTCCACGCCATACAGCTCACAGCATTCCTCCTGGCCTTCTCCTTCCCATCCCTCCCCACGACCTTCTTCCTCCTCGCCACCCCATCCCCCTCAGGGCCCCACGGCACGCGCACCCGCTTCACCACCTCCCCGCTCAGCAGATCCCACACCCATATCCTCCCCTCGCCATCCGTATCCCCCGGTGGCGCCTCATCCCCAGCCAGGACATACCTCTCCCGGCCACCAAGCAGACTCTGCACCCTCAGCTCCTCATTGCGGAACCCACCATCAGAGTACGCACGCAGACACGCCCCTCCCTCCCGATCCATCAGCCTCACCCGACTATCCAGACTCCCCACCAGCATCGCGCGCCCATCCCTCGTCACATCGAGGCTCGTCACGCCGCTGGCGGCAATGACATCAGTCGTGCACCTCCCCGCGCGCACATCATAGCACCGCACCCGTCCATCCACGCTCCCCGCCAGGATCTCCGCCCCGCGCACCACGAGGCACGTCACCGCGTCGCGCGCCCCCTCGAGGACCTGCACGGGCCGGCCGCCGCCCGAGCGGGCATCCCAGATGCGCACCGTGGTGTCGAAGCCGCCGCTCACGATGAGTCCGTCGGATGGGTGCTCGCCGCCCCAGCGCACGCAGTTGATGCGCGAGGCGTGGCCGTGCGGGGAGCCGCCGCCGAAGCGGCGGATCGTCGTCGCGCTGGCAACGTCCCAGAGGAAGACGGCGCGGTCGCCGCCGGCGCTGACGAATCGCTCGTTGTCGGAGGAGACGTCTATGCTGAGCACTTCGTAGCCGTGGGCGGCGTAGGATTGGACGAGTCTGCCCTGCGGTATGGAGGATGTGTCCTGCTCCTGCTGCTGCTTCTGGTGGACAGAAGAGGAGCGTCGGATTTCGTGGGCACTGCTTGTGCTGGGAAAGGGGTTGTAGAGACGGACAGTCCTGTCTGCGGAGCCGGTAAGGATGTACGTGCCCGGCGATGCCGAGTACGTCACGGCGTGGACGGGGCCTGGGCGTATGGGGTTAATGATACAACGGTGAGAGGACGTTGTGATAATTATGGTAGCTACTACTACTCACCATTGGAGCCGACGAGCTGCGCCGCGGGCTTGTCAGGAAAGGACGACGACGACGACGACGACGACGACGACGACGACGACGACGACGACGGCATGGTGCTTGGCAGGGAGGAGGACCACTAGTATGACCCCATCGTTGCGCGCCCCCTCACGTGGAATTGGATTGACGGGCGGGCGGTGATGGGCTGTGAGGCTCACCGACGTGATCCCTGATGTTGGACAAGGTAGGTAGGAAGTGAGTGAGTGGAGAGCTATACTGGTGAGGATGAGAAAGTGGACGTTTTTGAGTTCTTCCAAGGTACCGTGGTCACACTGTGCAATATCGTCGAAATTCAAAAAGTTGATTGGCGAAACCAAATGCGCCCTCGGCAGTACTGTACAATTAACGGACTACCTACTACCTACCTACTAATAGTACTCTCCATACGAGTACGAGTACACGCAGCACGGCCCCAAGTTCATCTCACTCCTTCCCTCAGTGTCAACATTGGACACCATACCGGCACGAATCATTCACTGCAACATCGTCTCTGTCTTCTCTGCTGTCTCTATGTCGACCACGAGGGCTCCAAGCACCGCGCGGCCGATTGCCCTACGGCATAGTTCTAAACCTCCACCAGATCAACCGTACCAAACATCCCAGGCCGAGGTCATCCGATCCCTTATATACATGTCCCATCAGATGGGTGCATCTCCGTCCCAAACGCCAAACAATGCAGCACCAATGCAGAATAAAAGACAAACGGCCACCCCAAAATCAGAAAGAAAGAAAAAAAAAACATGTTACCTGTCGACACCTTCACTCAGCTGGCGCCCAGATAGAACATATCCATGTCCCGGCCATATAGGCACTCGATCGGCTCGAAAATCTCCCAGTGGAAACTCGTCTCGTCCTTCTGCTCGTCACGCTTCGACACAATCCGGAAGCCCTCGACGGGTCTGGGCGAGTGCGACGCCCGCTCCCGGATCCTGTTCAGCAGGTGCAGCCGCCTGTCGATCGCATGTCGCACGTCCCTCGACTCCTCCCACATGTTGCTCATGGTGTCGACGAGCGGCTTCATCACGCTCACACCATCAATGACCTTGTCCAGCGCCGTCAGCGGCCGACTGGCACTCAGCACGTCCACCGCCTCCGCCACCGCCACCGCCACCATCGGCGGTGGCACGCTCAGGCTCATCGGCCTCGACCGCAGGAGCGTTTCGAGGTTGTCAATCATGTCCACGATGCCCGCCGCGAACACCTGGCACTTGTGCATGTGGTTCCTCCGCGTCTCAACCGGGAGGTGATGCGGTGCCCGGCTGTGGCGGTGAAGCTTGATCACGGCGTGGTTGTACAGCAGGTGCATCGTCAGGAAGGAGCCCACCTGACCGCCGAGGGCTGCCGACTCGAGCGTCCCCCGACCGCTGACCAGCCGAGTAGGGAGCACCGACTGCCAGTGGTCCATGGCACCAACCAGACGCCTGATTCTCCGGTCCTCCGCCTCGCGCGACGTCGGCCGGTGCACCAGCTGGTAGATGGACGACTGGCTATCCGCCCAGAGGTGCACCATCTCCACCAGGTACGCGGCAGGCTCCTGCGGCTGATCCGGCGTCCTCGACAGGCTCGGTTCGAGCGGGTCGAAGAGGGGTGACCTGTTCTCCAGCTGCTCCTCAAAGACGCGCAGATCCGCTGGCAGGCGGATGTACACGTTCTCTGGGTTGATCAGCGCCATGCGCTCAGGAAACACGCCGCTCAGCCTCTCCAGCATGAACAGCGACCACAGAGCCCGGCGCCTCGACTCGCTGTACCCTGCCCTGTTCAGGCCCAGCGGGAATGTCGGCAGACGGGCCTCTCGCGTCTTGTCAAGCTCGAGGTTGAGCTGGAGGCCCGATACCGTCGCCGCCGCCGCCGACATAACCTCGAGGGCCTCTCGCGGGCGCGCGGCCGAGATGTAATAGACGGCCAGGAGAATCCGGCTCTGGGCCACCTGGAGGCAGCTGGTCGTCGTCTTCGTCTGCCCGTAGTGTGCCACCTGGGCGTATTCGGAGGCGATGTGCTTCGGCCCTCCCGACAAGGTCACACCCACGGCGAGGATGCTGTACAGGAGCATTAGGTCCTCTAGCGACTTCCTATGGGCCGACCCCGCCACCCATGCCTTGGTCGACCGCTCCGGCAGGATCTGCAGGATCATAGTGCTGTCGACGTGGGCAAAGAACTGCGACACGACCGCCATGATGGAGTGCGGGTCCGTCACGTAGGGATCCGTCCGCCACGCTCGATTCAGGACGTCTTCGGGGATTCGGGCCATCTCGGGGGGCGGCATCGGCGTCGTTATGCGCGACTTGGAATGGTCCAGAGGCCGTGGCATAGCAGGGGATGGTTCGCCGTTGGGCGCATAGCCCTCGTGGTCGAGCTTGAGGCGCTTGTGGGAGGATCCTCCGTCGGGCGTCGCCTGGGCCAAAGCCGTGCGAGGCGACAAGGGCGAGCCGGCTTCGCTCCCGGAGGGTCGGTAGCCATTTGGCCTCGGCGGCGGAACTGCCAATTTTCCCGGCTCGTCGAGTTCGTCTGGCGGCGTGGATGGCGACCCGTTGTGTCCTCCTCGAGGCCTGCAGAGTTGAACTAGGTTAGCTGACAATGCTCTCCACTTCCCATACCGCTCCCTCGGGTCCTGGCACGTACGCATTCTTGAACTTGCAAATCCGTCCAAATTTCTCGCATTGCACACATCGCGGGTAGTCGGGGTCGCACTTGATCTTCTTTTCACGGCAGGTGATGCAGGCAATGGCCAGCCGCTTCCTGGGCTTCCCGGCCTTGGTCACACCCCAATGCGCGTTGACCGCCTCCCCATCGATGACCGTCTTGCAGTGGCTTCCGTCGTCGTAAAAGTAGCACATGCCCTCGCCCGGGACCTCCGCAGCCCGCACAAACCGTGGGAGGAAATGGGTGCCTGTCCAGATCTTGGGCCCCAGCCCATCCTTCGTGGGAATGCCCTCGGAGGTCGTCGTGCTCGGTGGTGTCGCTGGAGGGTTCTGGCCCGAGGTGGGCGGCCTGTGCTCAGGGAAGCCGGGCCCAGCCTCCCTCCGGCTGGGAAACTGTAGTCGGAAGTGGTGATCGCGAGAGGAGCGGAACAATGGGTCTCGGGGCTCCAGGGCGCACTCGCCCTTACCCGCGTCCTGGGGGCTCGGCGCCCACTTGCGATGGTAGTGGGCTTCGGCGTCAGAACGGGAGTCAGGGCGAGCGTGGTTCAGGGCGCGGAAACCAGGAGACGCTGACCCGGACGCCAGGTGTCGCAGACCGCCGACCGATGGCGTCTCTGACTCGAATTTGGAGTCATACGAAGTCCGGGGCTGTGAGATGGGTGGTGATAGGGTGGGCGGGAAGTACGAGTCGCCGTGGTTCCTAGGGTTGTGGCTGTTAAAGGAGGAGGTGAACCGTGGACGGTCCATGGGCGAGGCCATGGGGAGCCCATTGCGGTCGGAACCGGGCGACGGCTGGGGACGGGCGCTGGGAGGGCCAAAAAGACTGCTCAGCGAAGGCAGCTGCTGCCGTGGCGCTGACTGGGAATGAGCGGGCGGGTTAGTCGAGGCGGTCTCGACGACGACCTTCTCGCCAGACAGGGCGGGGGCGGCGACGGCCTTCGCTGAGCCCTTGTCATAGTCAGACATTGGCGGGGAGGCCAGTGGTCGTGAGCTCCAGGCGGCCTCGGTTGCTGGAGACGATCCGGAGGAGTACGTGGTAGCACCCGGGCTCACCAACTCGGGCGGTGTGTCCGGGGGGAGCAAGCGCTGGCCAAGATCAAGAGCAGGTGAAGGCCCCATTTGAGAGAGTGCGGTTCTGATGTCGGCCTCTGTGAGAGAGAGGTGTCATTCCCCGTGGGTTAGGGGAGTCCGACAGATCGAGCGGCCCGTCAGCGCGATCCGGAGGGCGGGAGTTGAGGGCCGTCGGCGACAGACCAGACCAGGCGGGCTGGCGGCACCTACAACGGGGCCAGGCAAGAGAGATGATGGGTTGACGATGATGGTGGTGGTGATGATGACGACGGTGAGCTATCTGCAAGTCGAGTTCCGCAGGTGCCGAGGAGGGGAAGAGCCGCCGTGTAACTGTAACGGCGGGAGCGAGTGAAAAGACGCGGGATGAAACTGGCAAACCGCGGCTCGAGTCAGTTGTACTCGTACTCGTTGTAACTGCGGTAGCGGGCAGGTGGTATTATCGTTGGCTGGGTGCCAGGTTGCAGAAGCAGCAAAAGCCAGGCAAGGCAAGGCAAGGCGCGGTCAAGGTATGGATGAACACGATGGGGGGGAAGGTCGAGGTAGATGAATGAGATGCAACAGCGACGGGACCCTTGGGTGAGGCCGGAACTGGTGCAATGGTGTACTGTACTCGTAAATGAAGGGGAATCCAGACCATCTGCTCCCAGATCCAACGGGCTGGGTTTGGATCTGGAGCTCGGCTGCTCAGTCTTGGGCTTGGCTCTGTACGAGTACTCCGTAGGGCCAGGCACTACTATTACCGTAATACTCGTAGTCAGTAGTAAGAATGCAGGCAAGGTGGTGGTGTGGCTGGTCCAAGGTCCAGGCCGGCGAGGCGAGACTCTACCGCCCCGGTACGTGGGCCGACTAGCAGTGGTGGTGGTGGATGAGGTAGTCTGGGCGTAGCGTTGGGGAAGGGCAGAGCCGGAAGACAGACCGAACACGCAGGAAGGCCAAGACCTGGACAGTGGAGGAGCCAAGCCAACCGAAGGGGACCGGGATTTGGCAAACAAGTACGTACCACCTGGGGGTCGCTACCAGGTACGGGGTCCTCTTCTTGCAGATAGGTACGTACCTATAGTCCAACCTGAGGCGAAATCACTGCATTCAAGACAGCAGGCATAGCCAACAACGGCAGCAGGAGCCATGGGCAGGCAGCTCCCTTCCACTCAAGATAGTACTGCTACCTTGCTCGTACCAGGAGTATGAACGTGCCTACCTGCCATGGCCACGACCACCGACGCCAGGCAGGTGCGACTACCCGTGGCTTCCAGGTGGTTCAGCGCCAAGGGCCCAGTGGTTTTCCTACAGTAGGTAAGTACCTACTTACGGCAAGAGCCGTCGTTCAGCTGGATGGGAGCAGCACCAGCACAGCGGCAGTGCAAGCGAGGTGGTCCCTCCACCCCACCTCCAAAAACGGCGTGGGCACGGACGAACATGACCCTCTCTCTATCTCTCTCTCTCTCTCTTGCAGTCTTGCTAGCTCGCGGAGTCTCGGCACCGGCATCTGCGTCCCTGCTTGGTGAACCCTGGACTGCCTGGAATCCCGGATTCCCGGGGTGCCGCTCTGCTCATGGCACCCCCGTACTCCATGCGCAACGGAACGCCCCCCGGATCAATGTGTGCGAACGTTCCAGAGGCTGATGAGAGGCGCGACGCCCTGGATGGTGTCTTTCGGGTACTTAGATGGTACAGTTCCGAGGGGAGTGAGTGAGCGCTACCAGGGATGCAGCAAGGTACGTACATACCGGTGCAGTGATGCAGCGATGCCTTCGACGTGCAGATTCCGCTCTCCGTCTCGGCTGATTCGAAACGTGGCAGGGGCAGGGGGGTGTCCTCGTAGAAAGCATCACCCCCTCCCCGTCCTTCTCTCACTCCATCCGCGCGAACCACCCCTTAAATAGGAACTAATACTGCTTTGAGGCTAGAGCCACGGGCAGGGTCTGGGCCCGTCCACCGTCACACAGTACCTACCTAGGTACTGACTACGACTAATAGTCGCCTGCTGATGTGTGCAATTCCCCAGCCTGCTCGGTGTCCCTGATGACAAGTGTGTGGCTGATGCAATGACAGGCAATGTTTGGCGGGCATACCGGGCAGAGCTAATTCGTCCGGATACCTGATGTACATGGTTCGATGGCGCCAACGTCTGCCGCGAATGAGGTGGGCCAAAGTACGAGTATTACTCAGTATTGCGCGAGTAATACTCGTACTGATCGCCGTTGGCTATTCTGCAACCTACGAGTACTTTTTTGAGCATCACGGCGCGCTCCTCGGATTCATGGGTACCAACGTCAGAAAAGGAAACCAGCAAGGCAACGCTTTGTACTAAACCAATACAAGTATAGTACAATTTCACAGGCAAAGGACTTGCGAGTAGAGCGCGAGAACGATGTAATTAGGCACTCCGTACCTGCAAGTGCTAATAGAAAGCGGTATGTGCCGGATGCCCCATGCCGCCAGATGCTTGGTATCTATCTGCTTACTGGGTGAGCAACAAGGTTGCCAAGAGACGCCATGCCGTGCCGCACCATGCTTGCGCCTGCGAAAGCGAGAGCTGGGGGAGAACGGAGGGGAGGGGGTTATGCTATGCTCGGACTTGTGTGTTTCTTTACGTTACATTTATCTTACACATTTGGATGAAAGATGGCTAATTCAACAGATGGGAACCCCTTGCTGGCGATGGCTTATGGAAACTAATATCAACTCATGTTCGCCTAACAGAGCCACTCGCGGGCATTGTGCGTCTGATGTTATGAGAATCAACCGACCCTCCCGAAATGGAATTCAACCGGGCGAAGCGAGCGGTGGCGGGGCTTTTCTTGGGCGCGAAACCATGATGCGAACTCGGTAGTCTGGGGGGTATCTACATCAACGCTGACTCTGGGGGGTGGGGGGGGGGGGCTTGGATTAATTACTCCTGCCGGGTAACTATTGCGACTTGTATTATCAGGAGGAAGTCGACTAGAAATTCTTACTCGTACGAGACCTTGTGAGATGCGCAGTCATATCTAGACTGCCTCGTCAAAAGTGATACTCGTTCGTACTCACGAGTAGTAGATAGTCGTATGGAATCGCTTACACAACCACGTGCGCGACAAGTCGGATATCGCTTCCAGGTTGTTAATATCCTGGGATGCATACCCGATCAAGATCAAACGAGCAGCGCGGCCTATAGGTAGTACTGGTAGTAGTGCACCCACACCCAGAGACGGTGCCCCGGATCAAAATCAGCCGCACTCAGGTGATACCATATAGGGCAACAACCTACGACAACCTACGGTAGGAGTACGAGTGCTGTGCTTCCCTAGCACACAGTTCCTGTACGTAGAGGTACGTATACTCGCGGTTCCGCGCCGCGGATCATGGTCGATGATGATACGGACACCGTGGTCCTTTTGGCGGTTCGAGCTCATAGTCTTGCAGCGTCATCGATGCTCACACACCGTACACGGCGCCCGGTCGCCCTCAGTTTGTCCAGGGAACACCCGGTCGGAACTCTGAACACTCGATGTCCGCTTGCCCCTCTTCGGCAAAACAGCCGCCCTTCGCGGGGTGGGATCTCGCCTCCTCTACTTGTCCAGCAGCCGCAAGGATATCGCCTGCAAGGCCGGCCAGACATCGGAGGCAAAGTCATTTCCTGTCTGCCGCGCTGCCCGCTGGCGATACAACTGGGATAACGTGCTGTCACTCTTCATTTCTTGAGTACGTCTGTACGGAGGATGATGAAAGGCTGCCTCTCTCCGATAAGCCATTGTCATGAGCCACACAGTGCATACATGTAAATCCTGCGGTACCTTGCCTTGCCGTGCCTTACGTGCTACAGATACATGTATTACTACTAATACTTAGTTGTATATACACATCAATGTCTGTGCATGACCTTACGGATTTTCGTCATACTCCAGGAACACGGGGCCGTAGTGCCGAAACGATCAAGAAATAATTAAAGAATTGAGCCACTCGAATGTTTCCATGTCAGCATCTAAACTGGCACGGGCTTGCGGCTTGCTGGGCGTCCTTTAGCGCCTTGTGGATGGGGGCCGCAACGTCCTGCTGACTGGACCTTGCTCGCCCTGGACTGCCAGTTCCAGGGTCCCTCCCCAGGTCCAGATGGCAAGTTAAGCTACTACTACTAGTGATCAGTAGTACTACTATTAGTAATTATTTACCACCTTAGTATTTACGGTACGGCGTAAGGTCAGTGGTAATAGCATCTCCACTGACTTCCGGTTCCAGTTACGCTCGGCATCTCGGGCCAGAACCAGCTCTATGGCTCCTACCGCCTTCTCGCGACGTCGCCCTCGCTTCCTCCCTCGCAGAATGTCAGTTGGTTGGCAAGGGGGAAAGGAGCTACCTGGTAAGAACTGAGCCCAAGGTACGGATACCGTCCCCAACTTCACGTCCATGACATCCGAGCGAGCGACAACGCATCCCCAGCTCAGCCCCATGCATCCTCCGGCTCGTCTGCCGCGCTCACCAGATTCCGAGACACGAATCGCCCAATCATGTGGCTCACCGTGTCAACCGTTCCGCGGACACTTGGACGCATTCGCCGCATCGACGGTCGCGGCTGCGCTAGTCTCCATATTGCTATCCGTACGCCATGCGAGAATTCGGCACCCGAGAACCCAGCCCCAATGTCCAATCTCTCCGCTCCCCTGGGACTCTGTAGGCGCCCTGAGTGGCTCTTGATGGGGCCTTCAGTCAACGCCGCACGCACTGGGGCGTACTCGTACACGATACAGGCGGCCGCCGCAGCAACTCCACATCGCGAGCATCACAGGCTTCACAGCACCACCAGGATCTAGCGCCAGCCAGCCAAGTGCCAAGGAGCTCAGGGCACTCCACCACGACGAATACACTACGAGTAAGCACCACCATCACCACCTCACACAACTGGCTCCCCCCAGGACATGTCTTCTTGTTCCTGGGCGGCGCTCAGCCCTTCTCGCCAATCGGTCAGCATACAAGCCTTCGGACCCTACTACGAGTTATACGGGACAAGGCGTAGTCCGTATGAGCCAACGAATGGCGACGTTGCGGGTCCCCAGTACCTTCCGTCGAACACGTTGGTGACGCAGCGGTGTTTCCAAGTTCCGCTCACATGTACGTATGAGTACTGTACTATGCAAGTCCAGCTCCAAGGATCCCACCAAGAGCCAGCAACACCAACCAACAGCAACCAGCAGCAACCACCGCCACAATTACATCGCCAGATAGGGTACCGTACGATTACCCGTCTCTTCGCCTCTCCAGCAACTGCGGGTCATATCTGCTGTAGGCGCCCCACGGTGGGCTATGGGCCCCCCTGTGCAGTAAGTGGTCAGTGGTCACTCGGACCAACAGACTACTCGTAGACGCATCGTCGGACAAAGTGCCTACTGCTGTAAGTATCCCATGTTCCTCTCTGCAAACAACTGCCGCATCGTCATTGACAACTGCTGTACTGGATGCCGCCAACAGAACGTCGGTCGCAATGTGCAACCGTTACAAAAGTGCCCGCGAGTGGCTCCACAGCTTCTGGAACCCCGAAGAGACGCTCAGACGTCAGCGGTGATCCGTGCATCGGCCGGGGGCCCTTTAACCTCCCTGTCACCGCCAGCTGGTCACCTCCGAATCAGAACTCCCAGAGGTGCAATCCACATGCCATATTCGACTGAAGATCAACTGGAGCTAGAAGTAACGCCAAGCGCACGTTGTTATTGGTCCGGTGGTTCCGCCATATAACGGATAGACTAACATGCAATCCAGCGCGCTGTCATGTTCGGCTCTTCGACTTGTCGCCCCAGCCTCCAGATTTCCAGATCTGCCTAGGACAGGCTGTGAGCAGTCGTCGGCAGCGGTCGCCTGAGCCACAGTGTCGAGAGCATCAGCCACGTTTTCCGAACTAGCGTCCATGATAGGCCACATGTTCGTAAAACTCTGCGATGCAGATGCGGAAATTACGGTAGCCGACAGCTACCAGGTAAGGGCCGGGAAATGTGTCCGATCTGGCGATCCCATGTCGCAGATCAACGAGGTAATACCCCCGAATGCGGAAGATCCTTGCAGCCAACACGACTAACTACAGTACCTACCGAGGATTAGTGTTCGTAGCATGTACGAGTATCGTACTGTCCAACAAGTTACAACGATATGCACGGAGTGCCGAAAGCTCGCATCCGAATCAGCCTATCCACGGCTCACGCCCCGAGACCCGAGCGTTTGGAAATTGCCTGCCCCTTCTGCATATTTGTATGCAACAATGTCCTCACGCCAACCGCCGTAACATTGCCTGCGATTCGCCGGTTCCATCCCACGACAAGCCGTCACTCTGTGACCGCGGATCCGTGTTAATATCCTGCAGCCGAAATGTTTACGGCGACAACGACGATGGCCACACGTCTCACTGTCCAAAGACAAGAGGCGCCATATGCTCTTCCATCATGGCGTTGGCTGGCCCTTACATCTCGTATCTCCGTCACCATAAATCGCCACCTGAAGCTGTCAGAGTACACTGTATGTACTATGCGCCTCGGCCAGACACGATCCGCGTCGACGACATCGGGAACCGTTTGCCCCGTACGAATATGCGAGTACGGCTTGGCTAATTCCTGTCCTCGGTGGACAAAATCTTCATGGCCTTGTTCATCAAGGGTGGGCAGCCCGGACTTCGCAACTTGAGCTCTATTCTTCCGGTCATTAAGCAAGAAACAGTGTCAATCTTGCACAAGCTCCCCGCGGCACTATGGTCATGTCGCAGCAAATGTTACGTTGCCGGAGATGACCTTACTTATATGGAGAAGCATTGCAGATATGGACCAATGCCTCGTTCACGACCTGAGGACGGTTCATTCGTGGAGAGCGCGTCAGGCCTGATCCTCGTTCAAAGAATTCATTTCCTAATGTTCTAGCGCGTCGCCATTGACGGCCAACGGCATATCACGCGGCGCAGCACTGGGTTGGAGGTGTGTGTACCCGTATTAGGGCCCTGCAATGTGTTGCCTTTACGACATGACGTGGCCAAGTGCTCGTACGAGTATTCACGGCAGCTGGCTCATCGCCGGCTCATCGCTGGCTTGTCGAGTGCTGCTGGCACGGGATTCACAAAACAAAAAAAAATAAAAAATAGTAATGCAAAACCTGCGGCTGACAGGACGCCAAGGGCTCGGCCGCATAGCCATGGAATGTGTGCACTCCGCTTGGTTAACTCGACCATATTGCTCCACCCTGAGCACGGAGTACGTAGCATTGGCCAAGATGCGCCCGTTCCATCCGTTTCGCCAACGGATTCTGGGCAGCTACCTATGGACGTACTCGTACATGGTCAGCCACACGCTCGCCCTGGTGGCCCGTTTCTGGCGACCGAAAGCGTGTCTCGGGAGTTCGTACTCTTTTTGAGCTGGCTCGCCTTGGACTGCTCGGCACCCAACCCTTATCGGTAATGCCCCCGCCATTCTGTGGATATTAATTGACCACACTGCGGATTTGCCGGATACTCGGTATTACAACTTACAAGGCCTTGGGGGCGATCACGACTTTGTCAATGATCTGGCGGCCCATCGGTCTCGTGTTCATCTCGGAGGTCCGGGCGGCTGATCTTCAGGTGGTCGATCGCCCGTGGAGACCCGCCATGGAACTTGGAAGGTTGGATTTGTCGGAAACGTTTCCCAGATCCCGGCGACACGGCTCCAGGTCCTTTCTTTAAAGGCCAATGGAACATTCAAGTGCCGGTGAGGCTTGGCACCTGCGGAAACCCCCGGCTCCTGCTGTGTGGTGGGACGAAGCGGTTTGCGAGGCGCACGGCACGGCACAGCGGATGCACACTGCAGAAGGCCACCGTGTACCATCTTCGAGGGCCTTTTGCCAAAGCCTCTGTTTCCATGCCCTAGGCAGCTCAGCAAGTTGTTGGTCGCCGAGTTGTCTGCGGGATTTCACTCCATCTTGTTGGCAGCAACACCACAAAGTCGGTGCCGACCCCGTCCAATCCGAAGCACGAACCGCGGAATCGTCAAAATCTCGGCGGCCTGGCAGTCTAGGTAGGCTCTACTTGGCCTAGCGAGGACGGAACTCGAATCCAAAGTTTCGCAACCTCGCGAGCGACATGCGCCGGGTCAATCTGCCAAGTGCACCCCAGCATTATGCATGCAGCGGCGCGTGGCACAGCTCGACTCGGGCCCGAAGGCCACGGCACTCTCCCGAACTGAGTTTCGGAATGGTTGAACGGATTCCAAGTGCAAAGTCTCCGGTAGTCTGAAGCCCGCGCACGGCCCATTCGTGGGCACTTGAGCGATGCCAAGGTGTCAGCCTAATCTTTGATCTTGCTCGTGGGTACGGACGTACTGCGCAGCTGCAGAGTGCTATGCTGGTAACGGATCAGTGCAGCCGTCTTCTGTATTACGATGTTTGACGTTTATGGAAGTCGCCGGCCACCATCCCGGTAATTCAGGCTCTTGTCGGGATTTGGCTCGCAGGCAGAGATGGGACTGCCGGGGGCCAGTGTGGAGGAAAAAAAGGGGGTAGGTGGTGTCAAGCCAAGAATCCAAGATGCCAACAGGCGGCCCATCCCCGGGCGGCGGCCGCGTCTATTGCTGGCCTCAGTATGCCACTCGCTCGCTCACACGGCTCGGCAGTTCAGATCCAAGAACCAACTCAGTTATCGCCGACATTATACATATTGATAACAGTAGCAGCCAACAACAAGGCGGCTCGATGATTGTCCGAAACCCCATGTCGGGGCAAATTCGGGGTCGAAGCGCCCTGCTGGGGAGTCAAAGGACGCAAGACAACCAACATACGGACGTACGAGTACGGAGTAGAGTAGAGAAGATCTGGTTTGTGACTATAAGACTGCACAATGAGTGCGCCTGCAGTTAGATGGACCAGATCTAGAACAGATATGACCGGTTCTGCGGGTACGGGGTACGGGTATGGACGTACGAGTACTCGTGTACCTACGAGCGATGTACGGCAGAGCTAGCTTTGGTCCGGCACTTCGTTCCGTAAACGCAACCGATCGTGTCAGCCCACCTCCACCTCGGCTGTCCAAGACGAATTTCCCATTCCGTCTATGCTCGTACAACTACGCCGTACGAGTGGGTGGCGCATCAGAATTACTGCGTTTACCCCACCCCCACCCC
>JPKY01000137.1:1105-60563 GCA_000769265.1 Hapsidospora chrysogenum ATCC 11550
AAAAAAAAAAAAAAAAAACGGCAGAAAAAGAAACGGAAAGAAAGCGTAACAGGAGATTGTGTTCGTTGCCAAACTGAGTTCTCTAAAGACCTGTAGCGCCCAAGAAAGGCCCCTCCTTTTGGGTGGTCGATTTTCCAGCCTGCATTAAACCTCGTAGCACATCGTCCATATGGAAAGAGTATGTCTTCTAGGCCGTCAATGACCACGGTGATTCGCGCGTCGTCTTCCGGGTCGCTGTCCAGCAGCGTTGGTCCCATCGTGTTTGTTCCATCTTGACGACTTCTCCGTTACCTAGGGCCCGCTGGTCGGTTCAACCGATCGATCATGCCCTTGTCGATGTCATTCTTCTCCACCAGGTTGCTCAAGCTCATGACAGAGGACCCTTGCTGTCCCTGCTGCGTCGTCGGTGTCTGCGTCGCTGGCTGTCCCTGCCGCGCTGGCGTCGAGGTGCCACTGGAACCGTTGGCCGCCGCAGGGGACCGGCCATCGTGCGCTGCCTGGCTGGGCGGGTTTGCCCCGGTGGCAAGCTGAGGGAGCGCAGGGTTCCGCGGACTATGCGTCGAGAACGGCGGGAATCCCAAGCCACCGGGGCTGCTCTTGCTAGAGAATTCGGCGGGCGATCTTCTGCGTGGCTCTTCTTCAGTAACGCCGACCCTCGGGGGAGGCAGCCTGTACGACTCGTCTTGGTCCTCCGTAGATCGTCTCCGTCGTCGACCCCCGCTTTGGGATCCCTCGTCACCCCTGGTCGAGTTGTATGAGTAGGAGGATTCGGCGGGCGACTGGGCCGGCGGGCCCTGCTGCGCCAGCACCTGCTGCGCGTGAGGTGCCTGGTGCCCTGGCGGCGGTTGGCCCGGGGGCGGCCCTCCCTGAATCGGAGGAGGCGGAGGAGGATAGTAGCTCGGAGGCGGCGGCTGCTGCTGTTGCCCGGGAGCGCCAGCCTGGTACGGGTGCGGCTGAGGTGCAAGAGGTTGACCGTACGCGCCATAGAGTGGTGTGCCCGGCGGGACGCCTCCTGGAACGGCCGAGACGGGGATGAACGCCGTGGAACTGGACGACGAGACGGGCTGGAACACACACTCCTGGTTCATGCGAGCGCAGTTCTGGCACTTGCCTCCAGGGGCGCTCTGGTAGCCACTGCAGCGGATCTGCCGGCAAGGTTAACAATGATGAGCACTACTTGGGGGGTCCCGCAATATTGCATGCGCAGCGCCACAAACCTTTCGCTTCCGGCAGTATTTACAAGCAATCGACGTCCTCTGTCGCGGAGCAGCTTGTGCCATGGGAGGTCCCCCGGCCTGAGGCGGTCCATATTCCGGGTAGGGCATACCGGGCGAGCCTTGCGGGTGATACGGGTAGGGGTTATGAGGCCCGGGCCCTTGAGGCGGGCCGCGGTAGTAGTACCCTTCTGGTGCATACTGGCCAGGCTGCCGAGGAGCGTTGTACTGATCTGGGCCTCGGTACTGTGCGTCCGACTGAGGCTGTAAGGGAGGAAGGTAACCTCCGGCTTGTTGGCCAGGGGGTGGGTAACCGTTGGTAGCATTCGGCGAAGCATAGCGAGGGTCAGAGGGGTAGCCGTGGCCTTGGGGCGGCGGCGGAGGGCCATAGCCCGGAGCTCTGGGGTCGTGCATCGAAGGAAGAGATACAGAGGCAGCCATACTGCCCCGAGGATCCCCTGGTGGCCTGTGGGCGCTTTCGCCAGGGGGAGGAGGGTAGTGCGGTGCGGGTTGCGCGTAACGGTCCTCTGCGTGGCTGGGCGGAGGATAGTCTTTTCGGTAGCGGTCGTCGGCCATGCTACGTCAAACCACGGAGTTGGGTGGCGCAAGTCACCCGGCGGACAGACGGCCTGGGCTTTTGATGTGAGTGAAATCTGGTTGATCCTATTTGCGACTCGACCCTGTCAGAGCGGCAGAAGCTGCATTTGGATGTGGCGCGGACCGAGCGTCGAGAAAGGTGGCCGTCTTGTCCAATGTCACCACCGGGTCCTCTCCCCTTGTCCTATGGCGAGTCTCGTCAGATACTGCGGCGGCTTCCAATGCTGCTTCCTGAAAAAAATAAAAAATAAAAAAAAATAAAAAAAATTGGATGCCGGTCGAGATAAAATGACTGTGGAACCAGCAAGGCTAAGGAATGATGCAGCGTGATAATAATAAAGCAAGATGTAAGAATGATGTACTGGAGAATTCCGGTAATAGGAACCAGGTGCGAGCTGGGGATAGGAGGGAGGAGACGAAATGATGAGGGCAGAAGGGCGCGGATGAATGTGGAAGTGAAGGAAGCTTAAAGCAAAGTGTCTCGAGGCGGGGAGAGCCGAGAGTGGGAATGCAGAAAGCAGCGAGACAGACTGGTGTCAGGCCGGCTTGATCCCAGCACCAAAACTGCCTAAGCCCGCTGGCGCAATCGCGCCCTCATAGTCGCCACTTGCACTCGCAAGCCATGTCACTAAGGCAAGGTACATACCCCGACCCGTGATCGGCCAAGATGGGGGGCGGCACGGGAGCCGCCAGACATCACTGGCAGCACTTGGGAGCCGGAGGGGTGGGACGAGCCTCCTCCCAAGAGCCCCCTTGGGCCCGGAGAGGGGTGTGTGCTACACTCTGCCCCAATGCCTCTCTGGAATGCCAATTGTCGACCGTCGTCGCCGAGGCTCGACTGAGCTTGGGTTAGTCGACTTGTCGTCCAGCCTCTTTGCGGCCTCTCCCGTCATACCGGAACCAAATCCGGCGAGGGCGCGCCAGATGCGATCCGGCAAGAACGCACCGGACAGGATTTTGAGTTTTGGGACGCCACTGGGGCGCTGCGAGGCTGCCAACGCGCCAACAGAGCAAGTCGAAAGCGTCTGGGCAACTCGTTCCCCTCGGGCGTGGGCGGGGAGAAGGTTAGGATAGGGGAGTTGTGGCACCCAGAAGAGACCCTTTGCGCCCGTCTGCACCAGGCTGGCAAAAGGCTGAGCATGACGTTGCCCCTCGGATTAGACGTCGGCCACCTCGGGAAGCTCGCCAGAGCGCATGGCACCCTCGGGGCTCCGGCAGCCGTCGCAGCGCGGGGCAGGGAAACCGGGTGCGTTGGCAACGTTTGGCGCCGCCTACGCCTCCGACACCGTAGGTAAATGCAATGGCGCGAGCCTTTGGCCCCAACTCGGGGCTTCCCATGGCCACGAGGACGGGGCGAGACGGAGCTAGGGGCGGGGGTTTTTGAATGACGAGTCGCAGCGAAAAAGAAAGCGACCAAAACGACCAAAACGACGTATGCGATGAAGCTTGGCTTCTTTGGACGTACCTTGGTGGAAAGGTGAGGAGGGTTGAACGGCGAGGGAGGCAGTAGTGATGACGGGCTGCGCCTGACCGAGCTGGGCGACGGTGTGGTATTTGGGACTTTGGGTGGTTCAAATACCAAGTAGTTCGCGGGTCGTGGTCCAGGTGTGCCTCCGGAGGGACGAGTTCCCGGTCGAGCCCAGGAGTCCCGATACAGACGTAAGAAGCAATGGCAGCGAGATGGTAGAAGCGAGGTGAGCCGCGAGCGAGGTGGTGTGGTGGTGAATGACGGATGCGCAAAAAGGCCGGTCTCGTGGCGGAAGTGAGCGAGGTGAGGTGAGCCCCGAGATCGAGGGCTGCCACCCAGGGTCAGTCAGGACGGACTCATGACAGGCCACCGGCAGGCCCACTGGCGGGACCGGGTACCTACCTGTACTCGCACTCTCGCTGGCGGCAGGTCCGGGCACTGGCAGGTCAGACAGCGGCGGGTGTCCACCTCGCTGTAGTGACGTCGAGTTCCCTGGCGAGCCTTCGCTGGACTTGCAGGCCAGGCGGGATCCAGGTAGGTAGGGTACGGACTACTCGCAGTACCGTACGTTGTAGGTACGGGTACAGACTACTCGTAGTAGCTCGGCCCGCTAACAACACTCCGTCGCGGCGCGGCCTTGTGACGTGCCGTGCCTGCTGGTTGTGCTGTGGGCAGTGAGCGGGTGCTGGAGCTGCGCTGCGCTGCACACGGCAGGGTAAGACGCAGAGCAGGGCCCGGTGGGTTTCGGGGGGGTGGTACTCCACGTACGAGCTACGCACTCGTATCTGTTCTTCACTGCTCTCCTCGGCTGAAAAGGGGGGCGTGTATCCAGCGTGGATCCAGCAGGCTCAAGACGGTTCAACACTCCACAGTGTGCCAACGCCACCAGCTGGGAGTGTGGAGCAGGACGCAGACGGAAGCCACGATCCACGCCCAATCATGCGCTCCCTTCGGCAAAACGCCGTCTGGGGCCTTTCCTCGAGGGTGGTAGCCACTGCAGCCAGTCGTTGGAAGGAGCAGGGGCCCTGTTGCCCACCGCGCTTGGTCCCGACCGTCGGCGGTGCGGTGCGGTGCGGTGCGAAAGCGGGTTGGGTTGCAGAGGCGGCCGCAGGATGCACAATCAGTGTGTTTGCTTGTGGGCCAGCCGCTGCAAGATCCAAGATGGCCCAGGGTACTTGCTGGCCCCGTCCTGTTGTTCTTCCGGCACTAATACCTTCCCGGGCGCTGGCTTGTCGCTGCTTGTCGCTGGCTTGTCGCTGCTTGTCGCTGGCTTGTCGCTTGCAAGCAGAAAAAACCTACTCCTTACGGGCACGCTTTCCTCATTCGATGGAATGAATTGATGCCTGCACTTGGTCTTTGAATCCGTCCTCGGGAGATGATGTTTCGTGTCCCTGGCTGACGCGAGTCAAGTGAATTGACCGGGCGAGGGTCTGTGGTGTAATCGATGGTGTCTTGGATCGGCTTACAGACGTAGAGGCAGAAAGCCACTCCAATTGTGTACAGGAGAGGTATAGTCTCGAGAAACCCGTGTCGGAGCTCGGCCTGTGTGTCGAAATCGACCAAGGTATCGGGCCAGCTCAATCAATGCTGCCGTCGCTCGTTGAAACGATTGCCTGAATTGGCTCGACGCCGCTGTTGTCGCCGGGTTCCTGTGAGAAGCTCGGTCGGAACTACCCTTGGAACGTAGGACAACAACAGCGTACGATGGGGGTGTCGCGCACGTGCGGGTGAGTATGTCTCGGTGAGGTTCGGGACGAGCCCGATGATGCGTGGGTTTGCAGCGGCGAAAGGATTTCGATCCAGTCACTCTTCGTCAGTGTGGGGGAGCCCTCAGGCTCAAAACACGCGGGAATTCGATCGTCTCAATCCAGAGGGGAAAATATGGCACCGGTCGGTCGAGAGGGAGAAGTGAAGCCCGCGAGAATGGAGGCGGTTTTGTTCCTGCGCCAGATTTGGAAGGATAGGATTCCCCCCGGAATCTTCCCTCGTTCAATACCTAGCTAGTCAGATCCAGCCCCTTGTTGCCCCCGGCAGAGTCGACACATCATGTGGCCATCATCAAGCGGGCGTTGGGTGCCGACGGACCAGGTCACTCGCCCCCCAAACAAGGGAGCTTGGCGACGGTGCAGTCGAGGTGGTGGCCGGGCTGAGTGGCAGAGTGAGTGCTGGGCGGCCACCGGTGCCAATGTTCCATCATCGAGCCTGTTGCGGGGCTGCCCAAGCCTGTCCTAAGCCCATCGGGGGTTGGCTTGGGACCGGCCGTCTGGCTAGGGCCTTTAGGTTCCCCGTCCCGGGAGCCACTACCGCCTCGTGAACGACGTGGCATCGGGAACCGCTAATGCCGCTACTGTGTCCTGCCTTGCCCTAAACCTGTACGTCGGTGTCGCACGCCGCCTGATGGGGGGAGGGGTGACCGTAACACGCCGAGCGCGGGTCACTCGTCTCTAGCATTATGCGGATGCTGCCTCACCGCCGCCCGCGGCGCCTACTAACGTTAGTAGACTACAGGGGAATCGCCTCCCATCTTCGGCTCGATAATAACGACCCGATCGCGTCTTCCCGCCCTGCTTAACGATGGTTGTGAGCCTTGTGGTGTTTCCATGCTCCCCCACGGCACTCGCCCAGTGGTCGTTCAATGCAATCCTGTACTGGGTTACTGACTTATGTAGAGCATGGCCAGACAGACTCTCGATGCTGCGGCGGTGCGCAGAGGAGCATGTGGTTTCAGCGGCCGTTGCCATCGTATTCAGCTCGGTCTGCGAGCCTCCGAACCTCTGACAAGCTCACATCTGAGTCCTGACGCTCTTCTTCGGGCACCGGCCCGCTCGTGTTGTCCCCTCCTTGTCGGCGTGGCTTGCTGGGATCACAAGGGTTTCTGACGTTCGGCAATCTGACAGGTACCACCCGTCGTCCCGTACCGCAGTGCAGTGGTTAGTGATCACGCCGCGCCATGCCTCGCTGTGCTCGTCATATTTGTGGGGGATGCCTCGACAGTTCGAATCAGGGGCCAAGGCCCCCAAGGCAGTACGACAGGGGGCATTCGAAAACCCCGGGGCTCAGCAGCGGCTCCAGGTCGTACAAAGTTGACCGCCGCCTTCGCCTGCAGCAGCACAGAAATGAACCCCGGTCCAACGTCGGAGTCTGCACGCACTCCTCCAAAACAACCACCTGCATGGGATGGGGCGGCACGGCGCGGGCCTGCCTGCCTGCATCATCCTTCCCTCTCCGCCTCATGCTTACATGCGTACATGGTGCTAACATGTACCACGTCTGCAGTCCGGGAGGCGGTCGGCGTGCGTCTTGTGAGTGTCTTCCTGCTTCCGGCAGGTTACGTTCAGAGACCTCTTGCTGCGACGTAGGGACCAATCTTCTGGCGATACGGACACAGGACGCCACGCATGCCGGCTTTCTTTCAAAGCGAACGCAACTGAGCCCCCCACTGGACTATTTTCTGCCAACGGAAACCGGCGACTTTGCTAAGTGGTCAAGGTTGGATACAGGAACGGATGATCTAGTCAGTGCGTATATCCATGGCCATAGAAGCGCATTCATCACCATGACCAAGAATGGCGCTTTGGTGGACAGATACGGCATCAAAGGCTTGTTGTTGCCGGCGGCCGGGTCGGCTCCGGGACCAACGTCGCGTTGGGCGTAAGGAAAATCCCGAATGAAATATTTCTTCGTCTGTCATCGCCTTTCCGGTTTGCGATTCTTGGAGAGACCTTCAGAACTCGTGGGCCCGGTAATGGGATTCACAGTGCGCATCTCCTTTGAGGGTGTATGGCCTTGCTGGTTGCTTGCATCTTCGGACAAGGGACCTCGGTCTGTGGTGTACCCATGTTTCGGAGCGGCTTAACGGGCTCGATATATAGAGGGTGCGCCGCAAGGTTTGTGGGCAAAAGGTTGGTGTAATGACGATGGACACAGCAGCGAGGCGAGCAATGCTGTTGGGGTAGGAAGCGCTGGTCGGAGATATTAACGACGGCAGAAATTCATCTCGATACTGCATGAACTTACTTCGTGTTACCGCGCCATGCCGGTCCGGTCGTTTGTACCTGGTGTTCTGACGGCCATTGTGGATATTCGAAGCATGGGCGACCTGGTGTGACTTTAACGACAGTCCGGGCGTTGTGTCATCGGCTGAGATGGACACACGCCCACCCCTGCCAGCCGCCGCTTGGTCTGGGGTGAGCCGAATGTGACGACGCTTCGCCCCTCCTTTGGCGGAGATCCCTGCTGGAGTTCAAGTCGAACCGCTGCTGTTGGGGTTTTATTGGTTTGTTGGCTCGTGTCGGCTAGTCCGTGTTGTTGCTAGACCCTAGTATTATCTTACCATGGACACGGCCGTAAGGTGCGCGTTTTTAATCGGACCGGATTGGCCACCAGGTTGCTCTCCCTTTGTCCAGCAGTATGCCTGGGAAAAGCTAGAATGTTTGAGCGTTTTTTGAAGGATCAAAATCTGAGAGCGCCGGCCCGCGTGTGCTGCGGTAACTAATGCAACGCGTCCGAGATCGCCTAATTCAGCACGTGAGCAGCAGAAATGTAAACCCATTTACAGCCCGGATGATGCAGGCATGGCCAAGGCTGTGGTCGTCTGTAGGTTGTTCTCTCTCTCTGTCTCTGTCTCTCTCTCTCCCCCTCTGTGGACAAGCAGCGCTCTAGTCCGCCCTGGAGCATCGAGCATTGCGACGGTTGCGACTCGGGAGAGTGGGTAACAGGGGCTGAGCCACACCTCGCTCGCCGTCATCCAGGAAGTGACAAGTGACACCACGGTGTGGATGCGGGATCGCGGGTTGGGGTCGATCCGTATGGTGGAGCGTGTTGTTCCCGATAGTCTGGAAACGCAGCAACGCTTGGCCGCTGTTTGGGGTGACCCTGGGCTCGGCACACTGGTGGCTTGGCCAATCACAAGTTCTAGTCCTTATTTCGCCTCTCGAACAGGCCGCCGCGTGGCTTGTGACGGTCGTGAGGTGAGATCCGTCGTCCATGGGAGCTTGCGATTCGTGCTCGATTCCTAGTGCGTTTTTGATCGCAAGGTCGGAGGCCGTGGACAGTTGATGTGTTGGTGCCATTGCTCCTGGCTTTTGGAAGGAACCATTTGGCGCCACATGGAGAGTGACGAGATCCCTCATTCTGAGGTTGGCCTATGCGTACGTATGTAGCGACGCGTACCAACAAGGTAGGTTCGGGATCTTTAGCAAGTCTACGTAGTTGACAGGAATGGTTGGGAATTTGACCGATATCAGGGATTCAGGTACGGCGTAGCCCGGTGCCAGATCTTTCGATGACGCCATAGTGAAAAGTACTCAGGTACCTGGTAGTAGAGGAGATGACCAAAAGAAGAAGGAACAAAGGGTTAGACAAAAATAGAAAAGAAACACGGCGAATATGGGCCCTCATGGCCCTTGATTTGACTAAATACTGTACAACTGTACGAGTCCTGAGCATCGCAGACAACCTAACCTCAAGCTAAACGCGTTACTAATACACCTCGTCTCCCTCGGAACACAGGGACCTTCTCAGCAGACTTCCAGCCCCCTTGTTGACGAGCGCGCGGCTTAACAGAGTTTCCAGCAGGTGACTTATCTCACGGTGGGTTCGCCGTTAACAACCAACCCAATGGCCTGCCTTGGTGTTGTCGTGCTTCTTGACAGTATGTGCTACGGAGAATTATGGCGCAGGACGAGAGCAGTGCTCCAGACTCACAATTGATTTACGTCTGCCTCGACTCGACGGAGCATGTACTAGGCGAGGAATGTGGCCGACGGCGCACTTCTCGAAGCGTTCTGCTCCGCTCTCATCAGTCGGGTATACAGCGCATCATCTCAGGCAAAAGGTTCCACAGTTCCGCGGGGGATGAGACAACAAGACCAGTTTGTGGAAACAAGGCAAGCGTGGCAGTCAAAATATGCATGCATGCTCTTTCAGTTCTATAATCCCTCTCATGTCTGCTGAGGATAGCCTGGCGGGCCTTGCGGATGCAGGTGTGCGTGCCATGCAGTGGTACACACAAAGGCTGATCGATGCGAACTTGGCCGCGGCCTACCACCTTTGTTAGCGCTTGCCGCACCCAAGACGCGTTGACAAATCCGCCGTGGAAAGCCTACCTATATATTGTAAAACCGTGAACTCTACCGGCAGCGATGGCAGAAGGGTGCAAGGGGGGGAATCGTCGAGGACCGAAGGGCAGGCGCCGGATGGTAGGGGCTACAGGGCATGTCACTCCCCTAACTCCTTGTATCTATGGGTGCGGCCCCCTATCCGCTATGGCTGGCAGGCCCGCAGTGGCTTTGATCGCGTTGCGCCCGACCGGTGGTGGTGGAGACTGGAGAGTGTTCTCGTAGCGCTGGCGCGTCTCGGCGACCCGAGTGTAGCTGGAGCAAGGGGTCGGTCGGTACTCGCACGAGTAGTAGTAACTAAGTGGTACCGATAACGTGAGAGAGTCGCGGCTTTCCCATGGGAACCTTCGGATGAGTTTGTCATATGCCATCGGAACAGTAGGCTCGACACTCAATTGTCTTTCTAGCAATGTTTGTCCAACTCCACGGCAAGTGGACGAATCAAGGGCGAGACAAGAAGGCGGCTGGTGGTGACAATGGGTATTGAGTACTTACGACATGCCTTCTGTGGGAAGACAGACGAAAGATGGCCCCGAAACCAAAACCGCCAAATGTCTCAGAATCACAGGTAGTGTCTCCGGTAAGGCACCCTTGGTAGAGAGAGATGGAATCTGGTCTGCTGTCGGACGTATGTGCGAGGTGGATGCGTTCAGCAATCAAAGGGAGTCGAGGTCACTGACATGCGTCCCATCAGGGAGGTAGGGACCGTAGGGCAGAACTGCCCTGGGAATGCCCAAACCCACGACTGGCTGATGGCTTATTAGCCAAGTACTACCTGTACCTACCCTATCTACTAGGTAGTAGGCACTACAGGTACTGCGTACGGTGCTACCTGCTGAATGTCTCCCAGATTCTCAGAGCACGCACCGAGGTGGTCACTCCCGTTGTTCCTTCCACGAGCCATTGCTGAGATTACTCCCAACTGCCCAGAGGCCGATCACCATGCGATTATCCATCGCGACAACCGACCGAGGGCTATGCCACCTCCAACGGCAGGCGAAAAGAATGTCACCTTCATTCAACTGAGGCCAGCCAGGGCCACGTCCCTCCGGCAGACTTTGAATTCCAACTTGACGATTCGGACAACACGCGGCTACGCCAGTGGCGTCGTCAGGGAAGTTGGACACAGACGCCGTGTCAGCAACGTCCGCCATTGATTAATCGGCGACTAGACCGAACCGAACCTGCCCCCCAACGGTAACAACCCTTGAACAAATACGAGGTACATGTGTGTTAATTCTTGTACTAGAACTCAACCCCCAATGTGGCGGGTTGGCTAGCCACCAATCCTCACGCAATGACACGATCCCGAACGGCAACTAATAAGGATGGACAAGGGCTGTACGCCAGCGGCCGACGGGAATCTCTCCTTACACCCACCAATTGCTGAAAAACGAACGGTGTACCTCGACAGTGGCGTCCACTGCGAAGATCATCGAACCGAGCCAATAGGCGCTAGACAACAGCTTCGCAGGGCGAGCCGAAGAAGCAATGTTGGCAACTCCCCAGGAAAAAGAAAAGGAACTTGCTTGATTACAACAGAGTGGGTTACCAAGCTGAGTCTCCTGACGCACATATCGGCGGGGAGAAGAACTCGGTCCTCTAAACAGGACACCGGTCAGGCGTGAAGTGCCTTCTCGCTACTCCGTGATCACTCGTCATCGTCTCGATCAACAGCTATGAAGTGTGAAGTTCTCTAAACAGGCGAGCGAGGACAAAGGACTGTCACATCACACCCCAGACCAGGACGTCGCTGGACGACAAACATCCCCCACGGAAGAGTTGGCCCAACGAGGGCAGTGGGTGTACACCTAGACATCTCTGCTGACAGGGTCCAGCGGGAATCAGCTGGAAGATCAACTATTACCTACAATGTCCCTCACCGACAATTTCTTCCCGTTTGCCAGGTATACCCTCTCATTCGCGCAGACACAGACGCTAACTTTCGACCCGAGTCTCTGGGTTGCATAAGATGGCTCACACACCGGCCCAGCGGTGGATGCGACTGATTGGCTACCTGCGGGAATCAAAGGCTCGGTCCGCCAATCGCACGCGTCTGACTTCGATCACGTGAGCACAATCTCATGCGGGCCATCCATGCAAGCTGCATGATTCCCGCTACATCCCCTGACCCAGTCGACCAAGTCGCCACGGCCCCGTCCCGCGGCCTTGCTCCTGGCCTCCTGCTCAGATAGGGGGATGAGTACGAGGAGGACTGAGCCTTGGTCTATGCTTTCTTTTCCAGGATGACCTTCGCTCCATCCACACCTCCTGGTCCGACAGACATGGCCTCCGGCGCTCCGCCATCGATGACCTTCAATTCTGTGTATTGGGTCATATCGCCTCTATTAAATTTACCACGCCGCTATTATCCACTAGTACGAGTACTCTGGACGGGCCCGGTATTCCCTGCCAAGTTCTTGGCTCTCGATATGTTGGCTCGCTCCAGGAATGACCTTGGCGGCAGTCCCAGAGTGATAGACTCGAGTCACCCGACCGGAGCCCAAGGTCGTTGGCACTCCTCGACGGAGTCTCCAAGAAGAATCGCAGATCAGCTGGAATGAGTGGTCCACAGTTCGGAGTTTCAGTTGCGTTTGTTTTGGGCTCCTACTGCGGGCTAGCTGGACTGCCGCCGCACCGCAATCTCGCGGCGTACGGCGCCGTTTGTTCCTGCTGGGTTCTCACCAAATCTTTTCCGCTAGCAGAAGGGACTTGATGGGACAGTGCGAGCAACTCAGCTCACACCCGACCAGGGAGTTAGCTCCCGACACCTCGAGGCACGCGCCACGTCTCCATCGGAGGATCTTTTCAGCTGGGGAGTTCGTGGTGTCTACGAGTATAACTCGTCGAGCTAATTTTTGATTGCGCACCACGAAATCGTGGGCAAGCGGGGAAGAACGTGCTCATATTCCTAATAGTAATACAACATCGACCCTCGAGCACGATCTGCTCGGTCACGGCTCACAACAACAGAACTTGCCAACCACAACCACATTCATTGCTGGCAGGATTTCGGTGCTCTCTGTCGGCCGGCGAGGAGACGACCAGGGCCGGGAAATGACGTTGGGCGCTAGGCACTCGTCGACACTTAACAACCCCAGACACCGCTGCATGGAAAAAGCAAATCCGACGTTGGGTGTCCCCGCTCTGGAAGAAGCGAAATCCAAGGTTTCTCTCTCTCGTTTGCATTCAGCCACCACGGGACCTCATATGCATGCACGGAGGCCTGCAGTTGCTTCGGGTGGTGCAGGTCAGGGTATGCTGTCGTTGGCAGCCAATCGTGTCCCGGGGGGGCGGAGGGGGTGTCCGCACATTCCCCCGAATCCTAGAGATAGAGGAGCGGACATGATTTTGCTCCGAAAGCCCATTCAGGACTCACCTGCGTCAGCTTTCTGCCTGAGCCACCTCGCCGCCTTGCAGATGTAGGTAGACATGCACCCCCAGGGCATCAACGCCTAACCCCGACGCCCGACAGTCGCGATGGCAGGGTGAGTACCCTCCGGTGCGGGCGAAGATTTCAGCGACAGGTGAGGAGCCCCCGGTTCTCATCCGCGGCCCTCTGAAATAACGCCAGGGTATCCGGAGCCATTTTCCACCACTGTGTTACAAGGAGAGCTGTGGGCTACGTGTTTACGGAATTATAGGTACGACGGGACTACTCTGTATTATGATCGTGCCCTCGGCCACCCTGACCGTCAGCTATCTGGCCATTGGGCAAAGTGATCTGCAAACAGGAGTACAGAAATGCGGCAGCGCCGGTTCGAGGCGGAGATGGGTTACGTGAACACGAGAACGGCTCTGCGCTGGATCGTGTATGTCCGCCTGTCTAATGGTCCACTACGACATTGACAACGAAGTGGTATCACTGGTATGACCGCTGTTCTTGCTTGACGGGCCCCGATCCATCGACTGGCTGCTAGTAGCCTGCTGCTGATGTTCGCTGCAGACAACCCGCAGCTCACATATGCAGCAGCAGCCCGCGTCAACCAGCGGTGAGCGAGGGAAGCCAAGCAAGCCCGCGCTCAGTCCCTCAACCTCCGCGAAACATGCGGGCCCATGTAACTCTTATGCTGGGTCTTAACCACTGAGGCCGCAGGATATATAAATGGGAAGCACATAATCCAGCTTAGTAGATACGCTCCAGGATTGTGTGGCTCAGCGGCACCAACGGCCAGAGGGACGGTCGGTCGGGAAGCCGCAAACCCACAGGCGTTGGGCACTAGGGACCAACTTCTCGTACGAGACAACGTAGGTGCAGTTATGTGCCAGCAGTGACATTCCACTCATGCAACATCGCGGGCCCAACGTTCATGGCCTCCTCGGACCTTCACCCAACGCTAACGCAACGGATCGATCAACCGGGCCACACCCATTGAGACGATACTGAGAGCAGCAGCCACCCTTCTCATGAGACTAGCAGTTTGCCGCTCGAGAAGCAAGGTCAACTATGTGTTCCTTCCCTCCGATCGGAACAGGGCTGTCATGAGTTATGGTACTCGATGTTATTTCACGTCGAAGTTGCTCGGGGAGCTTTGGCCGGCACCATGCATGCATGTGCCAGAGACATCAGGGCTTGGGCTTGCCTCCGGCTGAAGGATGTGTTTAAGGATCAGGCTCTCTTTCTGGGGCACACAGCAGTCCATTGCCCTGCGAGCACCCATAGGTCTCGGCCATGGGTCTGTTCTGTGGGATCAACAACAAAGAAGTCGCTACAGAATTCGGATGCTTGGGCCACGAACAGGCGTACATCTGCGATGTACCACCCGGGCGAGACGGCTCAGATGACGGACCGAGGCGCTCGTGCAGGCGCGAGATCAGCGGCCCGCCAACGGCTCAGCTTGGCTCATCGGTTGAGGGGGAAGGGCCCCCATGCATGTTCCCGAGCAGGTAAGCCTCGCGTCCGTTGGTCGCTGGCCGTCTCGACCGCAAGCTACCGCCACCCCGGCTTCACTCTTGTGTCCACAGTCCGCCCATGTGTCCGGCCGCGACGGCCCGGCCTTGAAGTGAAGTCCCCGCCATGGATTGCCTCCACGGGCAGCTGCGGTGGGTTCCCAACCCGATGTACGGGTAGGGAGCGCCGATGGGCCAGGAGGCGCACAAGCCTCGAAACGGGTGCCCGGCCCCATCCTGCGTATCACAGCTGTCCACGTTTCTCACGGATGGTTTACCAATTGCAGGATGGATCCCCGCCGAAGTAGCCAAGGAACATGCAGCTTTCCGCCGTGCACTCTAGGATCGCGCCACCAGCAACAACCGCAAATCATAACGCCCAGTCAACAGCTCTGGAACTTACGAGGGGGGAAAAAGCGCGTGGCGCATCAAAGGCCTATGGCGCTTTCCGGGAAGAACCATCCACTCGTACAGGATCAGACCCGGTCAGATCTGAGGCTCTCGGTGGTCAATGGTCGCGTCTCCCAGACCAGACCAGGCGGGCCGGCACGATACGTACCGGTCGAAGCCCGGGAATGTCTCCGCTCATTCTTGGTCAACTTGTCGCTTTTCTCTGTGCGCGAAAGTTAATCTCGGTAGCTAAACGAACGTCAAGGAAGACGGACTGGAGCTCTCCGAGATGTCGTCGAGTGGTGGGAAACGTATGGCGAGCTTAGAAAGCACCGCCAACTATCCGAAAAGTCCCCGCCACAACTCCAATTTAAAGGGGGGAGGGGACTCGCCGTCCAGAAGTGTGGCTTGTCGCTGCCCCCATAATACCTTATCCATACCTAGCTGCTTTTAAGCTTTTTTTTGACTATAGCGGCGGACGTCATCTTCGAGATCTTGGATTTCTTATGTTGAGATTTGCGAGGAACATCATCTCGAGATTCACAATGACGGACACGGCGGCCCTGAACCAGAAGTACTTCAAGTAAGTACATGGCAATTTGAGACTGGGCTCTTCACATAGGTCCATCACCAAGATCCGGGCCAATTGGTCGGGCTGCGGATTCATATGCACAGCGATTCCTGCTGCTGCCATCTCTATTACAATGACCCTCTCTCCCGGCCGTCCGATCCGGGTGTCTCGGGTCTTTTTGCATTGGCTGACGAGGAACGCCGGGGAAACAGCCAGATTGCCTCGGACTATGACAGAAGGTACGAGAAGTCTCTCGGTCAGGTTGAGAAGGAGATCAAGAATGCGCGCGACTTTATCGGCATGAGGCAAGGAGGGAGGGCCCTGGACTATGCGTGCGGCACGGGCCTGCTGTCGAGGGTGAGTTTCCTCCCATGGACAGCCGGTGGGTGAGAGTTGCCGGTATAATACTAACCATGGCGAAAGTCCATGGGCGAGGATGCCAGCCAATGCATCGGGATAGACATCTCCGACAGCATGGTGGAAGCCTACAACGCCAAGGCCAAACTCGAGGTAAATAACATCGCGTCCGCCAAAACCGCCCCTGTGATCCATGATCCCATTCCCAAAGGTTCTGTCTAACACAATGCACAGGGCGCCTTTCCCGACAAGCGTGAAGCCCATCTTGGCAACCTCATCGACCCGTCCGACCCGTCCCCGGCAGCGTTCTCAGACCCGAAGTTCTCCAACTTTGACTTGGCGGGCGTGGGCGCGGGCTTCCACCACTTCGACGACCCTGCCCTCGCGGCGCGGCGTCTGGCCGAGCGCCTGCGCCCCGGCGGCGTGCTGTTCATCATGGACTTCATGCCGCGCGAGATCGACGAGGGCATGCGCTCCCACGGGGTGACGCATCACGGGTTCTCGGAAGGGCAGATGAGGAGTGTGTTTGAGGGTGCGGGCGTGGGTGGTGAGTTCCGGTTCAAGGAGCTGGCGGAGCCGTTTGTGATGCACAATGCGAATGGGGATGGTAAGCATAAGAGCCTGAGGATGTTTTTTGCAAGGGGCTCCAAGTTGTGAGCATACACAGTTGGAGTGATCTGGTGGGCTTTTCAGGAGACTCTCACGGTAAGAAGAGGAGGGTGGGGGGCGGGGGGTGGGGGAAGCTGGCTGGCATGCACGGATCCAGGGGTCACAATGTCCCAACAGTTAGATACCAGTGTGTTGTTTATATCTACCGTTGCTCTCCTTGGGATGCGCAGTTCCATCTTGCTACGTCGGCTAAATGCTCTTGTCCGGGATATCAACCGCAAACGCACCACCCAGTAGGATGGCAGGCTCATCGATACTGTTGTGCTCATAGCTATTCATCAAATAAGTTAGCCATTCATAACTCCCTCTCTCCCTCTCTCTCTCTCTCTCTCTCTCTCTCTCTCTCTCTCTCTCTCTCTCTCCCCGCCAAAAGCCCTGTCAAGCTCTTTCCCAAAGGCATCACAACTCTAACTCACCTCAGTGTGCCGACGCCACCGGCCTCGAGCAAGAATGTCGGACCGTCCTGCAGGGTCTTGCGGGCCCAGCGCATGGCAAAGGCGCGGAGGATGTGGCCGTGGGCGATGACGAGGACGTCGCCGCAGCTGGTGGCATTCTCTATGGCGGATCTGTGGTAGTTTTCGCGGATCTCGTCGATGAGGCGGTCTAGTCTCTCGGTGACGTCTTGGGGGCTCCTGGACAAACAGATCTCTGGGATCAGCGCACAATGCTTCCCACCTAGTTCTTGCAAACCCCCCGTGTGTGGGGAATGCCGACGGGAGTTTTTCCCTTTCCTCCCGCCTTCAGAATCTGGGGAACATGGGGACAGAAAGTGTGGGGATTTGACGGGGGGGGAAGGGTTCTGCCACTCACTCTCCCCCAGGACACCCATCCCTCCAGATGTCCCATACCCCCTCATACCCCTCCTCGGCGCGGCGCCTGCGGATCTCGGGGCTCGTGACGCCCTCGTAGTCGCCGTAGTCCCACTCGCGGATGTCCTCGGTGACCTCGACGGCGGCGCCGCAGCGGGAGACGGTGGGCCGCGGGGAGGGCTGGTCGCCGTGGACGTTCCAGGGGAGGTCGGCGGTGGGTATGCCCAGGTTGAGGAGCTCGAAGGTGCGCTGGGCGCGTTTCCGGGGGGAGACGTAGCTGTGGTTTTGGGAGTTTTGCAGTTAGTTGGGTGTACAGGAGGGTTAACTTGAGGCTGTGTGAGTGAGATGATGAGTGTGAAAGCGGTTGTTGGGGTGAGGGGTGGGGTTGGTTGTGAGAAGCTGATGTTTTTTGACACGATACTCGCTCGGGATCATGTATATCATGCGCACAGCTCCATCCGTAGCTTGCTGAATCGAACTGCTCCCGAGATCTTGACATGATCTGGAAATGACACCCGCTTCCGTGTCCCTCCGACTCTGTCCCCGTTCCGTTTGACCCCGGGGTTCACGGAACCAGGCGCGGGATCAACCCGGGGGAAAAAGGGAAATTGGGAGCAGAAAAAAAGCATACGCACATATGAGCCAGCTTTCTGGGAACAATCAGGCGGTCATCGCCGACCATGGCCTGGCCCGTGGCCCTGACGCGCCGCTCTCCGTTGGCGGTCAAGGGGATGTCGCTGACGCCGGTGTGGCGTCCGTTGAGGGACCACTCCGTCTCGCCGTGGCGGATGATGAAGACGCGGGGAGTCGCCATCGGTAATATTTTATTTTTTCCTTTTTCCTTTTCCCTTTTCCTTTTTCTCTCCGTGGGATGTAATGGGTTGACGATTTTCCGTAAGATGATGCAGATGATGATGGGGGGTTATGTAGTTGTGGTGTCTGGGATCAAATGAAGGAGGAGGGTGGGGGGGGGGAGGATGAGGTCCGGTCTGCGGTGACATCAATCGCTCTTTGTCTAGGGTACCAGTAAGTACGTCCGTACCTGCGAGGGGGGATTGATGTACTTCCATGTTGGTAAGCTTGGTAAGGTATTGGTGATGGCTTACGCGAGTACTACTGGATAAACATGCCGGCGAAACGGACAATTGCGGGAATGGAATTTGATGTTGATGATTTCTGTGATTAATACATACGAGCCGCGTAAAAATAATGTCGTGTAGGACATAACCTATGTAGACATTGCGGTACCAACTTGGTGTAAAATCAATGGCACAGACCATTGGTACTAGAAGGCGGGACAACCGGGATGTAACATGTAAGTGAGTACGAGGAACAAATCAACAGCGAATATGTCACAAAGGAAACAATAACAATTGGGTTTGCACTGGAGCAGGATGAATAGGCGAGTCTTAACAGAGCGAACAACATGAACCGGTGTTGCGGTCCGCTCCGATCCCGCGCCCCCGGACTTTCCACCAGGGAGACCGATGTCGACAACGGGATTGGAAACAAACGGCCTCAGACATGGTTCCTTTTCATCAATTCAACCTGAACACAATATTACCAACCTATACCTCACAAGATAACAATATAAAATAAATTAAAAGACCACCTTACATGTCCCTTCAACCACAGACAATGCTCCCTTCCTGGTCACCAACCTGCTTAGTAATCCGAACACTGCCCCCCGAAAGACGCCGTCCAAGTCCGACGCCGCCGAACGCGCCGGGCGGGAAGAGCCACGCATTACTGCTGCTGCTGCTGCGGCTGGATCCACCTCGACGTCAACCTCGACCCTCAACCGCCGGCGGCTTCACCACAAACATCAAAACTCCTCCCCCTGCAACCCCCCAGCCACACAAACACACCCCCGACGTCCAAGAAACACCACCACCGCCACGACCACTGGCAGAACCCCCCTTCCCTCTCCAGAAACTGCGAGGCCGACGAACAACAACGACGATAACGACGCTCCACCGCCGATACACCCAACGCGAACCCCGACCACACCGCAGGCGGTTCCTCCTCTCGCAGAGGATCTGGCCGCGGCGGGGAAGTTACTGGTAAAAGGAGGAGAGGAATCGGGAGATTAAAAGTGTACCTAGGACAAGCCAGCCACAAAAGGATGTCCGCCCGTGCGGCGTGGACGCGCCAGGACAAGGTCAAGGCCGGTGTCTGGGCCGTGGGTTTCGCGGCCGTCATCATGGTCGGGTCGTGGACGGGTGCGACGCTGAAGCAGGATAAGCAGAAGGAGGAGGTGAGCCGGCTCCTCATCCCCGCAAAAAGGAAAGATGGTGGCTACGGGTGTTATGAAGCAAAATGGCGGGCTGACGGTTTGTTGCTTTAGGCTATCCGGCAATTCCGCGAGACGACACCCGCAGAGCAGATTGCCGTCCTCGAGGAGCGCAGGACCGATCTCCTGGAGCAGAGGGCTACGTATCAGCGTAAGCTCGATGCGTTTCGCGAGAGGGTGAGGGAGCGTGAGCTGGACAAGGAGAGGAGGAGAGACAAGGCTGCTGCGTCGAGGTGAACACTTGACGAGCCAAACGCTGTACATGTTCATTTTCCGTGTGTGCCTGTATCCCATATGAATGGATGGGGCTGATAAAGGAGTTGCCGGGTTGACTTGGGGGCATTAGATGCGGCGTCGGGGGGCAGCCTCACAGCCGCATTCCGAGGCATGGCGTTTGGGGGGAAAACATGGTATATACTTGCTCATCAGGGACGAAGAATCCCAACCTCCAAACATAATATGAATAAAACTTTTTTTATTTTTCATATGCAGTAGCTACAATCTATAGACCGAGGTCCAGAAACCCGCCCGTCCAACGCCGACTTTGCTCTATGAGATTTACCACCGCCAAGGACCATCTTACTCGAAGACACCCTCAGCCGACGGCAGCGGGATAGCCTTGTACAGCAGAATCAGCGCCGAGTGCGACTCGCCGCCCCCGGCCAGCGTGTCAATCTTCTCCCCCGGCACCTCCGTGACCCTGTCGTCGTTGAACCACCACCAAGTGCCGTCCTCCTCCGTCTTCTTGCCCGTCTTGGGGTCCACGTAGGCAGACTTCTTCACGTACGCTGTGTAGTGCCCGCTGTCGGCGCTGCCGCCCTGGTGCGTGACCACACCCCGCAGCTCGTACAGCCCGGACTGGTTCGCCCCGTCGTCGTTGCGCAGCGCCGGGTCGATCAGCGCGTTGAGCTCCTTCTTGGCCTGGAGCAGCGCCGCTTCCCTCTCGGCGTCGATCTCGGCGTCCGTCTTGTACGTCTCGCCCTCGCCCATGACCGTGTCCGCGTCGGCGGCTGCAGCCTCCTTCTTGCCCGTCCGCTCTGCCTTCTCCTTCTCCTTCTTCTCCTTCTCGCGCTTCTCCTTCTCTGAGGGAAGACCGGCGCCACCGGGGATGTCGCCCACGTCCTGCTCGTGCGACCTCTTGCGGCGCTTCCGAGCACGCTGGATGTCCTCCTCATCCTTCCGGATCTCCCGAACCTTGTCGCGGACGGGGACCAGCGCCTTCTTCAGGTCGTCCGAGCAGAACTCCACAATGTCCAGCTCCTGCGGGAAAGTCACCTTGCGCATGATCTTGGCCTTCTTCTGGGTCTCGCGCTTCCAGAAGAATCGCACAAAGTGCACCGTCAGGTACTTGGGCGCCCGCGAGATCTTGGACTTCTTCGTGTACACGGCATCGCGGCCGAGGACCTCGGATTTCTTCTCCAGCTTCTCCTCCAGGGCCGAGATGATGCCGTCCCTGAGGTGGTTCGTCTGCCCATCGATATGGCAGTTGAGCTTGTAGAACGTGTCCTTGGCGACCACGGTCTTCTCGCCGCCGTTGCGGGCTTCCTCCTCGTCACACGCAAGCTCCGACGAGAACTCTCCAGCCATGTACTTATCGACAAAAGAGATCTCGGGAGCGTCCTCTGATTCCTTGATCTTGACCTTCTGACCCAGCTGCTGGACAATCTGCGACCACGCCTCCTCCGCATCCTGCTGTGCGTAGCCGTGGCCCGACTTGGACTTCTCCGCAAACTGGGGGAAGACGACCCTCAGAGCAGTGAGGAAGCTCATGGGCGGGAAGGCGTCCAGCGAGGAACCCATCTGCTTGTACAGAGCAGAAAGCTGTGCGGCCAGGTCCATCTGTGTCATCCCCGACGCGAGGCCGGACGAGCTCGGCTTGTACGTCTCCAGCGCCGTCTGGAGCTCGGGGATCGAACGCAGTGTCTGAAGCGTCGAGTTGAGGTAGCACGTGTTGCCCAGGTTGGTCAACCCCGCCGGGGTGGCGCCCGCCTGCTGGGCCTGCTCGGCCTCGGTCATGTCCTCCACGAACCTGACCGCCTCCTTCGGGCGCACGAGGTCCCCTCCTCCCGATCCGGGTGTGCCCATCATCATGATGTTCTGGCCGGCCTTGAGGCCGAGCTTGCCCATGTCGGCGTCATCCTTGAGCTGGCCGCCCTTGATGAGGATCTTCTGTCGTTCGGGCTCGACATTGGTCAGGCTGAAGAGCTGCAGCTTGAAATCCTCCCCGGTCGAGCTCGGGTCGACCTCGACGTCGTACTTCTTCCCCTGGTGCTTCACGACCACTGCCGGATGGTTAGCACACAAAGTCGTTGCCGTGGCTCCATGGTGGTGGTGGTGGGACGGGGACTTTGGAGGGGTAACGAACCGTTTATTGACGCCATGATGTTCAGTGTGCTCTCCTCTTGCGACAGGAGAGACTTGACGGATGTCGAACTTTAAAAGGGTTTCAAGCTCTTCGCTGATCTTGCACGCAGCCTTGACCAGACGAGAAGAACGACTGGTAGTGTCGTGGCAAGGTTGTGCTCCGATTTGAAAGCGGGAGCAAAGCAGTAGATGCGTCACGACGGCTGGTACCTGGGCAAAAGTGGGGTGGAAAGGTGGCGGCCGCCGCGCCACAGTTTCCACGGGGATCCTTGAGCTCCAAGCCACGACCCATCCATCTGTTCTCTGACGTCACGTGATAGCTCCAAGCCTACCGTCCATTCCGCAAAGCCCCACCAAGAGACGTCAAGGGACGGGATGCGCTAGGAGCTCCATCCTCCAACCACAGTCGACCCCGCCAGGACGACGACGACGACACGACGACACAGCGATACAACGATAAGACGACGACGAGAGACACGACACGACGCATGCCCACGTAGGCTCCAGCTTCCCGCCGCCATGGTGAGCAGCTCCTCAAGAGTGAAGCTTCCTTTACGGATCACTAATGCTGGCCCCCCAGTCCCAGAGCTTGCGGCCGTACTTGGCCTGCGTCCGGAGCAGCCTCAAGGCGGCGCTGACGCTGTCCAACTTCGCCTCCCAGGCCGCCGAGCGGCACAACGTCCCCGAGATCGAGGCCCAGTCGTCGCCCGAGGTGCTCCTGACCCCGCTGACCATTGCCCGCAACGAGAACGAGCGCGTGCTCATCGAGCCGAGCATCAACGCCGTGCGCGTCAGCATCAAGATCAAGCAGGCCGACGAGATTGAGCATATCCTCGTGCACAAGTTTACGCGCTTTCTGACGCAGAGGGCCGAGTCGTTTTTCATCCTGCGGCGTAAGCCGATCAAGGTGGGTACCCACCCGGTCGTGGGGGGGCTGGCACACAAAGTCGATCGGGTGTATTGACGTGAATCTAGGGATATGACATCTCCTTCTTAATAACCAACTTCCACACGGAGGAAATGTTGACGCATAAATTGGTCGACTTTGTGCTGGAGTTGTATGTAGTTCCTGGCTGACCACCCCAATCCCCCCTTTCTTGTCTGAGATCAACGGACTAATATTCCGTGAACAGCATGCAAGACGTGGACAAGGAAATCTCCGAGATGAAGCTATTCGTACGACAATGTGTCCCGTTCCCATAGGTGAAGAGAGCCGGACTAACTTTTCTCTAGTTAAATGCGCGTGCACGCTTCGTGGCCGAATCCTTCCTCACACCAGTACGTTGTCATACATTCTCCGTGTCATGAACGGATATTAACTCTTCCAAGTTCGATTAAACCAGAGTCCCGACTAAAAGAGGCTGGCGAAGTATGCGGAATTGTCGACACACACACACACACACACACACACACACAAATACTGGAAGAGACTCGCAGTAGAGGCCGCGTTGGAGCGTGCGGATGTTAGATGCTACGTTAAATGACTATCATTCATCCTTACCTAATAGGCCCTAGGCAGCAGTGGCCTCCGTCCTTGGGAACAAAACGAGTGATTGTCAGTAAAATAGAGAGTATTCGTTAGCATCGGATTACCTCCTAACGATATTACACCCAGATCATCGCACTAGAAACACACGTAAACAACACTACCTGGCAGGGCTAGTGCCCGCTAGCCTCGTGTTGGTAAAGCAAAAGGAGTCTCTTAGTACCACTAGTATGGCCTAATTCGGCAACACCGGTATGCATCTCGGCGTGGGCATCTTCGCGATGCACTCCCAAGGCCGAGACGAAAACCCCAGGATGCTCACCTCCCCGCCCAGTGTCCCAAACGCAATGACGGGGCCTGATTCCGCCCACGTCTGCGTGTATTCCGACGGCACCATGATCATAGCCTCGTCGTTCCATGTGATCCAATCCCCTCTCATGTAGTGGGAGGTTCCGCAATGAGTGCTCATGTAGTCACTTGAATTCCATACAAGATGACAACGCGTGTGCTTGCGATGAGGTCCGAGGGATTGCACGAATTCCTCCGTGTCAGCGCACCAGGTCCAGGCGGCAGTGGTAACCCCCCTCTGTGGTGACACCAGAAGGTCTAGGTCGCTTTGGAAGGCAATCGATGATGCCTCCCAATGGGAGTGTATGATTGTCTGCACGCATTGGCCCGTGTCGGCGCGCCAGATCTGAATCCTCTGGTGGTCCCCGTTCGTAAAAAGCGCAGCTATAAAGCTCGAGTGTCGTGAGAAGACGACGGAACTGCCCCAGATCATCTCTGAGCCTCCGGTTCTAACAGGTTCGAGTGTCCGTACGTGCCCACCCGTGTCAACTCGCCAGACAACGACGCAGGCCATCCCGACTACAGCTGCGACGAGTGCTGAGTCGTGTGAGAAGGCAATAAAAGGGCTTACATGCTGCGCCGTAATCGTCTGCATGCAGTCGCCCGTGTCGGCGCACCAGATCCGGACTGTATTGTCGTCTGCAGCCCCAGCTACAAGGTCCGAGTCATGGGACCACGCAAGCAACAAAATAGTGGACGGGCTCTCGAGTGTCCGTACGAGCTCTCCCGTATCGCTTCGCCAGAGCTTGATGATTTTTCCGCTGCTGCCATACGATGCTACAAATGCCGAGTCGTGCGAGAAGGCCAACCTCTCCACTCGCTTACCATGGTCCCCGTCGTGGGTCTGTGTCGCTTCCACCGAATTCAGAGGAATAATACAGATCGCGGAATTCTTGCACCCCATCGCCACCAGACTTGCGTCGTACGAGACAGCCACCGAAGAAATGGCCTGGTTGCAGCATTTTTCGAGCGTATGTACGCGTAGGTATTTGCCGGCATCGGCGCGCCAGGTTTGAAGCTTCAGCTTCTCGGTAACTGTGCGAGACGCTACTAGTATCGAGTCGTGATGGATGGCAAATGAGAAGATGTCAATAAACCCAACAGGGTCGCCAGCGTCAAACATCTGTACGGGCACGTACTCGCCTGCATCAGAGCGATAGATCCAGACGTTCCCGCTAGGCCCGGCGATGAACGCTAGAAGCGCCGAGTCGTGTGAGAAGGAGACTTCCATCTCGATGACATCCGGTTGGTCGCCGCACAGGGCCACGGGCGGCTGTAGAATCTGTACCGGCATGTACTCCCCTGCAGCAGCGCGCCAGATCTGGACCGTGTCTTCGGAGGCGGACGCTAGAAGGGCTGAGTCGTGCGAGAAGCAAACAGATAGAACCCGGCTGTCATGGGCAATAATAGTCTGGACGCATTGGCCTGTATTGACGCGCCAGATGCGGATCGTCTCATCCCCAGACGATGAAGCCACAAGCGAGGAGTCATGTGAGAAGGTTATTGATCCACCCAGCCCCCCGTGCTGGAGTGTCTGCGTGCACTCGCCAGTATCGACGCGCCAAATCCGGACCGTCTCGTCCACAGAGACCGAAGCGACAAGCGCCGAGCTATGGGAGAAGACGACTGAAGTAACGCAACCGTTATGGCCTCTCAACGTCTGAAGGGACTCGCCTGTGTCGACACGCCAGATCCGGACGGTGCTATCCACAGACCCTGAAGCCACAAGCGTCGAATTGTGTGAGAAGGCGATTGTCCTAACTTGGTCACTATGGCCTTCCCAAGTCTGCAAGGATTCGCCCCAATCATTAGGCACCTGGGACAGTGGAGATATCCATTTGGGAATCTGGTCTTCAAACGTGGTCCGTATAATGCTCTTCTTCGGTGAAAATACGAGAAGGGAGGCGTATATCTGGAGCGGCGTGGAGTCAATGAACGGTGACTGGAAAATCGTGAACCGTTCCGCGTCGTCCAGGAACTCGGAGAGCTGTGCATGATCGCGATTCTAGCTTACAGTTAGCAGACAGAAGACCTTGACATGAAGAAGTATTCGCGAACCTTGAAATGTGACTGTAGCTTGCCGATCAGGTTCCCCACAGCGAAAGCCCTCCCCAGAAGACTCAGCGACTCAATCCAGTGGAGGAAATGTCGCGTCAAAAAGCCGTAGACTTCTTCACAACTAGGACCGTCCCCATCTGCCGAGCCTTCGAGGTGATGTACCCAGTATTGACAAGCGTATTGAACAGCTGGCGAAAGGCAGACATTGAGTTTCTCCACAGGGATGTGCTGTCGGGGAAAGGCCGGCCTGCCAACTTGGCAGATATCTTGTCGAAGATGATGGTCCATGAGGCGGAGGCAGTTGTTTGCCAATTCGGCATGGACCTTGCCCTCGTCTATCCAGAATGGACTTTTGCCCTCCTTCCGAGGGTCGAGTAGAAAGTCACGAAAGGAGAGATGCAATAATCGCACGGGACGGTCTTCTGATGGCGGGATGTCCAGGACTGAGTGGAGCAGGTCCAACCTATCCTCTATAGCATCCTTGGGGTAGGCGGGGAGAATCTGAGCGAGGGCGGCCACCGGCAGAGGACTTTGCAGATTTATGATGGAGCCGACAATGTCTCGAAAAGGTCGAAGCGTTTCACTCCATTGGTCTTCGGGTATTCCGGCCAGCAGCCCGTTCAAGACGGGAAGATAGGTTGCATCCATCTTTGATGTCTGACTTTTCGTTTGGACACGAAGAATCTCCGCTAGCTGCGATTTAGGGCTACCGTACCGACGATCGCCAATGAAGCGGCATGCTGTAGCAGCAAAAATGAAAAGAGGGCTTGACATCTGTACAAGAGTCCGAACCTTGGATTGACCGGGCCAGTCTGGGGGTAACCATCGGTTAGTCGGTACCGAAGAATTGTACTCGTCCCGTAGCCGCCCCAGCTCGTATTCCAGGAATGTAGATATGTCGTGTTCGACGATGCAATCGGATACCTTGTGGAGGACCAAATCCTGGTATGTGCCCTCGATTTGTCCAAAACCAAGTTGGATTGGGAGTTGCGGCCGGCTCGTCAAGAAGATTCTGAGTTGCGCAGACGTCACTTTATCAGCCCCGGACAAGAGACCAATGAGTCGCCTAATGTCTTCCTCGCTGTCGCATTCGTCTAGCGCATCTATGATGATCAGGATCAGGCCCGTCCTTCGTCCAGACGGGATTTCTGATAGAGGCTCCAGAACAAGCTCGTCGAACTGGTCTCGCATGGCTCCCCTCAGGATCGCCGGGTTCCGGTCGATGGCAGCCTTGACTTTCCGAGCAACGCCAGGCAGCATCCTCGCCAGGTCGGCTGCAATTGTCGGGAAGAGTTTGGATATACTCCCTCGGTCAGACTCGCCCCTTTTGAAGAAAAAGGTGGCCCCGAGGAGACCCTTCGCAGCAAAGGACTTTGCGACAGTGCGAGATATAGTCGACTTCCCTGTGCCTGCCATGCCGTTCAGCCAAAAGATGGCCTTGGCGCTTGGGTCGTGGGCCCATTCGGAGATATGTTTAAGGATGTCGACTCGCGTATTTTGGAGGCACATCGGGTTGTGTTCATTGGCATGGGAGTCGTAAGAGGCCCCTGGGGCAACTTTGCTCTCCAGCTGGGCAAGAACCAGCTTCCGATGGATATCCAAGGTGATGGCACTAGCCAAGAGGAGGTGTCGGTTAGTGAACACCACCTAGGTACAAGGCTAACGGGCATTGACACATACGTCTGATCAACTTGCAGGGCCAGAGTCATTGTCTGCGAGTGTCGCGTGAGGTCTTGGACGATCTTGGCTGCCTCCTCGCTCTGAAAAGGCCACTTTAGAGCGCGTAAGCCGATTCGCCTCATCGCCTTGCGTCCTTGTCCCGGGTCGAGTCTGTCATGCAACGAGCGAAGCAGCGACTCAGACTCTCCAGCGGACTTGGAGATCTGCTGCTCGGAAGCCGACAGCCTCGCTCCGTCTGGTCCATCGAGCAGCTCTCTGACGCGGTAGGAGACATTATGGAGATTCTCGAGCCCGCTCGTCATGCGGATGATGTCGTCTTTGGCGTCCCGGACATCTCTGGAGTACTGATAACAAAACTTGAGAACCTTGGCGGATAGGTCCACGACCGCGATGACGTTTGCAGCGACGCCGAGTCCTTCCATGGCTGGGGACGACGCCACACGGCCGGCAGCTCAGTAACTGCACGAGGCCAGGTTGGGTCGCAAATGCGACGTCCATGGGCCTGACGAAGCCATGGCCCCTCGGTGGTTGGGCAAGCTTGCTTGGGCTCAGCCTCGCCGCCCCCGCAGGCCCCGGCAAGCTGCGAGACCGCCGGGCTCAGCTGCTTGAAAAATACGTACCGCAACGGACGTCCGCCCATACATGTTCCATCCTGTAGGTAACCATGAGTCTATGACGCATACATCAAGGAAGAAGCGAGAAGTGCTGGTTGGATCGATCAGCAAGGTTGATTATGTGGATGATGATGATTAAGGATAGAGGTAACCAGTACGATTCGCGACTCCGGGGGACCCTCTTGTCGTTACTTAGCAGTAGGGCTTACTTAGTTACCCTAGGTACTGGACCTAACTAATACTACCTAGGTGCTACCAATTAGGTAGCCCTATTGACCACCTTCAGGTATCGACTGATTCGACTCCACGACTACCGATAAGGAGGCTGCCGATATAATTACAATGTGCATTTGACTGCAGGCTCAGTTATCTGCGTTTGTGCTCCTCTTACAGTGAGGTCTCACTGTTACCACTTTTTACCCCGTGGTTGGCCAAACAGTTGCTGCAGGTTATATACGGCCTAACAACGCAGGGCATTTCATACATAAGATGACGACTCTTTGCACAGGTGGGTGTATCTCCGAGAATTGATCTGTTACTGTATTGTTTCTCCACATCCAACAGGGTGCTCGGATTCTCAGCTCCGCCCCTGACACCTGCCAACACTTGACCATCACCTGCTCACTCATTCACTTCACTCACTCACCACCACAACCACCGGCACCCACACTCGCCCACCACACTCCCTCCAACTGGCCTTTGTTGTTCGTTTTTTGTTACAAAATAAATATAATAAAACAAAAAATAAAATAAAATAAAATACCCACATCTTCGTCAAGCCCAATTACACCTTTCCTGCACTCGCCGATACCCCTGCCAGGCTCACTAGTTTGGCAGTGAGTAACTTGTAACTCCCGATCTCGACTCCTCGAGTTCTCATCTCACCCTGGGCTCACTTTCACTTCACGCCCACTTCGCTCTACTCCGCGTTTCGCAACGCAAAAATTCTTCTATCTATATAGCGACCCGCGAACTCCTCTCTTCCCTTGTTAATCCCCTTTTTCTTCCCGACTGAACATAACAACTTTCTGTCCTTTGGTTTATCTCTCTCTTGGACTTTTCCTCCTGCACCATTTGGCCTTCACTGGGATCAGCGTTGCGAAGCCGTCGTCTTCTTTTCTAGGTTCTTCCATCCCAAACTCTGCATCATCTGTTCGAGGGAGTCTACCCCGGACTCCGCCGACTCCAAACCTCGCAAGACTTGTTCTATCCGAAGCTCTTGATTGACTTGAGCGTCTGCCACACTTGCACTGTGAGCCCTCTCTCCTTTCCGGCTCGCTGCGATCGCCAGACCTCAGCTAACACCTTCGGAAAACCCAACAGACCACCGGCGAAATGAACATCACCGAGGTAGAGATGCTTGACCACGCCCTCAAGGGTCACAGACGAGCAACTAGTAGCTTTGCTTCTACGTATAGCTGCCCTTCTGCACCTACCGCCATGTCTACAGGTACCCCGAACCACAGCAGCAGCCAGGCGACTCAGCCTTCGGGCGACGCGGACAAGAATCACGGCTCTTCTTCTTCTTACAAACAATCTGGCTTGAACCCGGCTACGAGCTCCTACTTTCCTTCTCAGTCCCCTGCCGTGACTGGAGCTGCTCTCCAGGTACCATTGGTTCCCCATCTATTATTTGCTTGATTGTGCTAACCAGATTAGTTTGGCGACATGAATGCTTGCTATCTAAATGGAACTGTTAGCAACAACACCACTCCTGGCTCTACCTTGCCGGTCCAAAATGGACACCCCACGAATGACCGTGAATATCCCCAGATGAAGGTCTACGACAACCCTGCTGCCGGAGGAGCACCTTAGGTAGGTGGTCAAAGCAACGGACAAGTCCCCGACCCAACCAACATTGCCTCGGCCCCGGGGCATGATCGAACCACCTCCCAGGGCACCGTGTACGCTGTGCCCACCTCTTACCACGCGAACGGCAATGCCAAGGTTTGCATCCCCCAGAGCCACTCCCTGGACAACGTCCATTCCGTTGCCAGCCCCGAGTCCCATCATAGTGACGGCAGTGACCCTGGCGGGGATGAGGTCTTCAGTCCGGCCTCCCAGGCTGGTCGCATGACCGAGCCGCGGAACTATGCTCCTCGAACCTCTGGGAAGCCCCTCGGCCAGGAACCGCCGCCTAGGTTCAATCTCAGTGTTGTCCCGTATGGTGGACAGGGAGACAACAAGGATCCTTTCCATGACGGCAACGGAGCTAGTGGCGGGGTGGTGGGACATCCGCCCGTCGTGGTCGGCTCAGTTCCGCAATGTGCCCAGGTCCAGCGCTCCGAGAAGTTGAGGAGGCTGCTTGCGACGCCGTCGGGGGTCCCATCCTTCAGCACAGCTATGCACCCCGACAACTTCCCCTTTGTCGAGAGCTGCCGCACGGACAAGGCCATTAACCACGGAGTCGTCAAGATTCGAAATGTGAGTACTCACATACACGTCCCCATCCCCTCGTCATCTTTCTTTCCAAGTGCTAAATAGTGTCCAGATCCCCTTTGCAACCAAGCGCGCCGAGGTAATCGCCTTCCTGGGTCGCAACTCACGCATCCTCAACGACGCGGACGAGCCTGTGCACATCATCATGGAGCGCGTGACTAGCAAGACCATGGACGCCTACGTGGAGTTCTGCACGCTCGAGGATGCCATGAAGGCCGTGGAACGACACAATAACAACGTCAGGAGCGGACGACACAGCCGTCTGGGTGATCGTCCCGTCGAGGTAGAGCTCTCCAGCCAGGCGCACCTGATGAGGGATCTATTCCCGCTGGCTGCCGGCGTGCTCTGGAATGGGGCGACGCCGGAATTTAAGCCGCATAATCCGCGAGAGCCGTGGGAGAACTTCAAGGGGTTTATCTCGGAGGAGGAGATGGTGATGCTTGTGAAGCATGTTGAGGTCCCTCACCGTGTAAGTCTTGTCATGGGACGAGCGCCCCCACTCTCCACACTACCCCATAGTGAGATCTGTTGACTGACCTGCGTGCATGCGTCAGTCCCCCTTCTCCAAGGAGTGCCCCCAGCGCCCTTACGAGTGCCTGATCAGCACCCTCAGGAAATTCCCCTGGTCCTTCACTGACCGGATCACCATCTCGCAACGCCGCGCGCTCTTCAAGGCCACCTGCGAGCTTGTCCGCATTCTCAACCGTGCCGTCACCAAGGGCGACGACGTCGTGAACCTCAACATGCAGCTATTCCGACGCCTCACTACCACTGCCATGTCCTGCCCCGGCTTCACGCCGCTGATGAAGGACGACCTGGCGTGGATGGTGAATATGAGCGATGCGGAGCAGCGCAGGTATGGCCAGCCTCCGTCGGCGCATGGATGGCGCCATCAGTACGCCTTGGCCCCTAAGCGGGATTTTCCCTTCGACGTGATCGAGGTTTGTCTCCTTTCCAACCCCCTCCTTACACGGCCAGCATGTTTGCTCGGAGATGCTGACAGATCAACAGTGGTACATTGCCGTCATTCGCGAGCAGACCCAGCGCGACATGATGACCCGCCCCGTCCGCGAGCGCAACGACCTGCAGGAAAAGGCGCGCGACACGGACATGCACTGGGGCTACTTCTGGGTCGAGCTCGGGTACGAGCACTGGATGGGGCCCGGCTTCGACGCCATGACGCTGGCTCACGCGGCCAATGCCGAGTTCTCGGCCGTCGAGCGCATCTTGTCTCGTGCGCTGCCCAATTACTGAAGTGATGATGCCCGGGGTGACGGAACAAATAGATTGGGCGCTGATTGCCTCTTGGTTTGTTGTTGTTGTTGTTGTTGTTGTTGTCGTTGCTGTTGTCGTTTTCATTTCGGGTTCTGGTTTTTTCGCTTGCGGATTTTGGTGAAAAAGAATTGGGAGAGAGGAAAGGGTGAGAGTTTCCCTCGTGGTGTTTTCGTTCTGCGTTCGTGTTGCTCTTGGGGCCCGTCAGAGGAAACCCATGACGGACAGACGCCCCTGGTTGGGGCCACGAAAAGATGCGGGAATGGCGTTCTCTTGATTTCCTTTCTCCCTTCGCTTTGGGCCTACCCTTGGAGTGAACTCCAGAGAAGAAAACTAAAAAAAACTGGGATCGACTAGACTGCCGGAGGCAGGCAGGACTGACTCTGGAGAAAATACTGGCGGATGGGAAGGTTGGCCGATGGTGCTCTTGTGAGCTGGTCTTTGACTGCGGTACGCAATAGGTTTTAGCTGCTCTGATGGCTGTCTATGTCGTTTGATGAAATTGCTGATAGATGGACACCTTGCTTTTGTCTGGTACGGGCTAATAATTGATTTCTGGCTGATAACAAAGATGCAGGGTGGTTAGCCTTTGGGTGCATCGAAGTGTGAAATGTAACGATGTTAATATAGGTACTGGTAGTCTGGACGGAATTACGGAATTACGGATTGCGGATACCAGGTATTCGTACTGGTGGTACGTACTCGCACCTTGCATACATGTAGAGCCACGGGCCACGGGCCACGCACGGACCACAGGCGGAGACTAGACCGAGAAAGAGCACTGCACCGGTCCTTCCCTGGTGCCCGGTGGACGCACCCCTGCATCACCCTTTGGCCTCTGCCCACTCTGGAGCTCGTGGTGCCCCACCCCGTCAACTGTCAGGCTGGCAGCTCCCCAACAACAATTGACAGTCAGGTCAGACCCACCAGGAACGACCCTCAAACAGGTACGTACCTACTAGTATCCAACGCGACTCTTAAAAAGCCATCAAGGGCAACCTTTTAAAGGTTCCACGACGTTCCATTTACGTGTCCCCCAGTCCAGTCTCTTCCTCCCATTGTACATTTCTGACGCTTAGGTATAATTTATCATGTACTTGTACATACACGGACTGTGAGACCAGTGGTCCTCGAGATCAAACACTGAACCCCTGCACCACCCCAGCCACCCCACTATTTTTCCCTCGGTTTCCTGCATGCAAGTTGCTTTTGAGGGAAAGAACCCCCCGTATCCGTACTGTACTTGGTCACACCCTGCGGATTTAATATCAATCAGCGTTCTTTCCTCTCCATCCCCATTCTTTCGAGTTTCTTCATCTTTCTTCATCCCTCCCCATACATACCTACACTTAACTCTCACACAGTATTTCAAACATGGTTGCCGAAGATACTACCACTGCTGCCCCTGCGGCTGCTGTTGCCCCTCCGGCTGAGGTGACGGAGAAGAAGCCTGACGAGACCACTACCACCACCACGACGGCTGCTGCTCCCGAGGCTGCTGCCGCACCAGCTCTGACGGAGACCGCGGAGAAGAAGGATGACGCTGAGAAGAAGGGCGAGGAGGCTCCCGCTCCCGCCGCTGCCACCGCGTCGCCCGAGGCCGAGGAGAAGAAGGGTGAAGCCACCCCTCCCGCCGCAGCGCCCGCTCCGGAGACACCCTTCACCAAGCTCGCCGCCCGCCTCCCGGAGATCGCAAAGTCCGCCGGTCACGCCGAGATGTGGGGCGTCGAGCTGTCCACGGCGACCCCCGACGAGCATGTCCCGACCAAGGTGGTTCTGCAGAAGTTCCTGCGCGCCAACAACGGCGACGCCGCGGCCGCCGAGAAGCAGCTGAACTCGGCGCTCGAGTGGCGGAAGAAGATCCAGCCGACGGCCCTGGTCGACCGGGCGTTTGATGAGAAAAAGTTTGGTGGTCTGGGGTATGTTACGGTGCATAAGGATGAGACCAAGGGTAAGGAGACGGTGATCACTTGGAATGTGTACGGGGCGGTCAAGGATAATAAGAAGACGTTTGGCGACGTCGAGGAGTGAGTCCTGTCCCTTCCCGTCAGCAGTGGTTGACGACGATGAGCTGACGACGGCAGATTCATCAAGTGGCGCGCCGCACTTATGGAGCTAGGCGTGCAGAAGCTCAACCTCAACGCCGTCACCACGCCGATCCCCGACGGCGGCGAGGACCCTTACCAGATGATCCAGGTGCACGACTACATGTCCGTCAGCTTCTTCAAGATGGACCCGCACGTCAAGGCCGCCAGCAAGGAGACCATCCAGACCTTCGGCATGGCCTACCCGGAGCTGCTGGCCCACAAGTACTTTGTCAACGTGCCCACCATCATGGGTTGGATGTACGCCGCCATGAAGCTCTTCCTCGCGCCGGCAACGCTGCGCAAGTTTCACCCCATGAGCTCGGGTACGTCGCTCGCTGCCGAGTTGCCGGAGATCGCGGGGTCGCTGCCCAAGGAGTATGGTGGCAAGGCTGGGAGTGTGAAGGAGGTTGGGCTGGGGGTCAAGTTGACTGAGGTCAAGGAGGAGGCGAAGAAGGACGATGTTGCCCCGGGGAAGTCCGAAGACCCCGTCGCGGCGGTCAAGGAGGAGACCCCGGCGGAGACCAAGGCGGAGGAGCCCAAGATGGAGGTTTCCAAGCCTGCCGAGGAGACCAAGCCCGCCGAGGAGGCCAAGGCTGTTACCGAGGCCGAGAAGAAAGACACCGCTTGAGAGGCATGCTGCTTTCTCGAAGCCCAGGACGGACGTCTGTGTTTTGTTAATGTTGCCACCAAAGCTTGAACCGCGCGCGTGTTGTCGTTATATGAATACCCCACTTCTTTGTTTCTCGAGATAGAACATAATCAGATTGTTCCAATTTTCCTGTTGAGTTCGCAGTTGAACTGGATTTCTATTGCTGTTGTGAAAATGCAATGGTCGTCCACTAGTGGCGGATTCATGCGGCAGGTGATGGAAGTTCCATGTTGGGGGTGATGGCTGGTCTCCGGGTGCCGGTTTCCAATCAACCCCTTGGATCGCAGCCTAGATATATCCTGGTGGGGGGGCACATCACCCCAGTGCGACGTAAGAAAACGAGGACATCTGGGTTGAGTATAATTTGTTTGTTGTGTGCTAGTTGTGGGATTGATCAGCGATGAGGTGAGTTCAGGACCAGGAATCCCATCCCACCCGTGTGGCATGTCAACATCCATCGTCAACCGCCAAAGAGGGAGGGGGGCCGTCGAGCCGAACGAGGCAAATTTTCGCACCGACGACAACCAACTCAGCATTGAACCTCCCCAATTGATTGGCACGAATATAGGCACTATTGAGGCTCATTCCTACCGAGTTTCGTGTCATGAGGAGTATTTATGGTGGCAAGCCTCATCGCCTCCTCGGCGGCCCAACGCCGCATGGTGGACACACGTCTGTACCTCAAAAAGTGACACCACGACCATATTTCGCGGTGGGAGAACCAAACTTTGTCCCGATCCTAGGAGTAGCTCGATTTGGCTGGTTCCGACAAAATGTTTTGTAGATTCTGTTGTTTCGACCCAAGGGAGACGAGTGTCACCAGGAGAGCTTAGCCGGGCAGAGAGATGCAGAACCACCCCTTAGAAAGACATCAGTGCGCTCTGCCCTGTGAATCACGATGCAGTGGGGAAGGGCAAAGAAAAAAGGAGCAGGTGTCATAACCAGGGTAGACTAGGAAGAGAGTGTCAGCGGCGGGCCAGTTGTTGCGCATTTGCGATCTGGCGATGCCAGTGGTCCCAGGGTCAGTTGGGGTATATCTACCTGTACTCGTACTCCCCGACACTTTATTGTATGCGTTTCAATGGGGGTAGAAATGATGCACGGATAAAGCCCGAGGCCCGAGGCAGTTAGATTCGATATGGCAGGAGTAGTATGGAATTTGGCAGACGAGTTGCGGGTTGTTGGCAGGTATCTCGTAGTTGTTGGCAATGAGTGAGAGTTGACTCGAATCCAAGGATCCGAACACTACCAAAAGCAGCCAATGTGAATTGTGCGCCGTTTGCTGGTCATTCAGTATTACCGTTAAAAAAGTGCTCAAGTATTCGACCTCGTGCATTGGGAGACCGGCGCTCGCACTTTCCCTTTTCCTTACCTTACCTGCTTAACTAAAAGGTACGTGCCTCCTGGGCGGTGCCTTCCCTCCCGTCCCCTTCTTCTGCGTCAGCCTTGCTCCTTCTCACTCCCTCCTCCTTCCCAACTTCTTCTTCACCTCTTTCCCCTCCTACCGTCTCCGTCGCTTGATTCTTGATCCTCGTCTTGCCTGCTCCCCCTCTGTCCCGACCCCTATCTTCCTCCATCACCACTCCGCGCGTATCAGGTCAACAACCCCTCATCAGCGTCGACGTTGATTCTGACGCGTGCACCGGCCCGCATCTCAGACAACCGCTGCGGGTCGTGTCGACGCCCATTGGGCCCTGCACCCTGATCGCGTCGAGAGGTGTCTATCATCACATTTGCATCACGAACCTCCCCTAACTGGTCTACCCATCTACCTTTTCTTGCCCTCCGTCGTTCTACTCTCTACTCTTCACCATCTTCATATTTCTGCACATTGCTGGGATACGAGCCGGAAAAAAAAGGGCTCACTGATCTGACTGCGCGTCTTGACCGTCATCATTTGTCGTGTCAGCCGTTTTTGGTAGCCAAGTGTCGACAGTCTTGCTGACCGGGCCCAAGAAAGGAGGAACTGGGAAAACGACAGCCTGCGCTAGAGTTTTACGGGGCTCCAGGTCCAGTTGCTGGTCGGTCTTGGCTTACTCGGCCACGCGCGTTGTTGCCATCCCAGAACCCCTGTTGCGGGTGTGATTCTCGCATACCATTTAGGGAATATCAGCACACACACCCATCTCTGCCACGCCCACACCCGCGCTGTCCGCGCGCTCACCCACACCCGAGCCCGTCTGCCCGACCGCGACACCCATCCCTCCTATTCCCCGTCCCCATCCATTTACCATTCGCGCCCACCTCAACCGGTGCTGCACCAACGCGCTGTCCTCTCCCCTCGTCCTCACATGCGCGCCGTTCGCTGCATCTAGCTGCTCCATACACCGCAATGTCGCGGTCCCCGGACAGCAGCTTCTCGCCACCTCTTCTGGACGTATTGTCCAATACCGCGTCTTCAAATTCCACGCCGCCTACTACCGTCGCCGATAGCGACAGCTTGCATTCGGACACCTCCAAGCACGATGTGATCACGGTAGCTATCGATCCGGACTCCCCACCAGCTGCCGAACAGACCGACGCGGTCGACGAAAACGCGCCGCCGGAACAAGAGCAGACCCTGCAACAAGATGAGCCGCAAGAACGGCTCGACACACCCGGCCGCGCTCGCCGGGCGCGCGGCCCGCCCCCGGTCTATAACCTCGCCAAATTGGCCGGCACCGACGGTCACGGGAAGCGACGCGCAAAGGGCGACATTGTCTCTAATCGTCGCCGCCGGACCATTGGTCGCGCCACCATGATTGATCAGGAGAGCCATGCGGACGAATCTTCCGACCCCAAGTCCCCAAAGGCCGCGCGGGCCACAATTGACGCGTTGAATCTCCAGTCCCCCAGGCGCTCGGGTTCGCAACCCACGCGCCGTCAATCAGAGGGATCCCCGCGCTCCCTGCGTTCATCGTCGCGTCAAGCTGCTTCGCCGAGCTCCAAGGCGCCCCCTGCGGGGGTCCGCACCCGCAGATCCGTTGGCAAGATCGACAACACCAAGGTTCCCCTCGAGCTCCGCCGCCTGCAAGATACCAAAGAGTTCGCTCATTCCGACGAGAAGCCTGTTATTTATACTGTCTGGTCCAACGGTAAATACGTTGACCCGAACGAACCCCAGGAACCCCCAGCACGCAAGAAGGCCAAGGTTGCGACCGATGACGAGGAGCCCGAGAACGACAAGGAAAGCCCCGAGCCCATCACTAACACCAAGAAGCGGCGCGTCAAGAAGTACTTGGACAAGGGTCTTTATGCTGGCCAGGATCCTCCTGCCGACATAACCAAGGGTCTGACTGTGGCGGAGAAGAAGAAGCTAGCCGAGATGCCCGAGCTCCTTCCTAGCGGGCGTGTCAACAAGACTATGCCGTCACCGATGTTTACTGGCCTGCGCATGCTGATCGCCGGACGTGACTTCAAGCTACCTTGGAATGTCTGCAACCCGCTGCCGCCCGGCCAGCCGAAACCCGACGAGTGGAAGAAGATGACCAAGAGTACGAGAGTTCCATGTTGCATAGACTTCTGCAGGTGCTTTGTAGTTGCTAACGTGGCACAGACCGTTTCATTGGCGACTCGAAGGAAATTTGGCGGAAATCCGATCTTTTCCAGGACATGACCAGATGCGAGTGCAAGCCAGAGGACGGTTGTGGCGAGAGCTGTTTGAACCGCAGCATGTTCTATGAGTGCGATGATAGGAACTGCAACATTGGGCGAGCACACTGCACAAACCGCGCCTTTGCTGACCTGATGGCTCGTCGTGCCAAAGGCGGCAAGTATCACGTCGGCGTTGAGGTCATCAAGACCTCTGACCGCGGCTACGGCGTCCGCAGCAACCGTTGCTTCAAGCCTCACCAGATCATCATGGAATATGCGGGCGAAATCATTACTGAAGAGGAATGCGAGCGTCGCATGAATGAGGTCTACAAGGATAACGACGTCAGTTCCCCAGAAAATCCCCTATGTTGACAACTGTGTCTGACTCGATGGCAGTGCTATTACTTGATGAGCTTTGAGCAGAACATGATTATTGACGCTACTACTGGTAGCATCGCTCGGTTCGTGAATCACAGCTGCAACCCCAACTGTAAGATGGTCAAGTGGGTTGTGGCGGGACAGCCGCGAATGGCACTATTTGCTGGAGACAAGCCTATCATGACGGGAGATGAGCTTACCTACGATTACAACTTTGATCCGTTCTCGGCCAAGAACGTCCAGAGCTGCCTCTGTGGAGAGCCCAACTGCCGCGGCATCCTGGGACCCAGGACGCGTGAACAGAAGTCCAAGCCTGAACTTCAGAAGACGGTGAAGAATGCTGTCAAGGCTGGCAAGCGGAAACTGCAAGAAATGATTGGCAGCGAGCCGGCAAGCAGCAACAAGCCCAAGAGGCCTCGCATTACTAGCACCAAGGAGGCATTGGCCACTGTTGGCTTGCAGATGGCGAAGGGCACGGCAACCGCTATTAAGAAGACGGCATCGTCTGTTGCCTCCAACGCCAAAAAGGCCGTCCGGGGAGCGAAGGCACCCGCTCAGCGTCGTACCAATGCAAGCACTGTGCTCAAGAAGACGGTCGCAAATCGTGTTGTCAAGGCGTACGGGACGAAGGGTACAACTAAAAAGCAGATCTCCCGCTCGACCTCGACAGTCACGGCGAAGGACAAGGGCGTCAAGGCAGTGAAGAAGACCACGGTGAAGAAGACGACCGCCAAGGGGACTACCACCAAGACAAAGACGACAGCGACCAAGAGCTCAAGCGTCGCCAAGGTCACCAAGGCCCGGGGTCTCAAACGGCCCATCGCCCCTGCCCGGATGACTGCGGCGGAGAAAAAGAGAAAGGAAGAGCTCGACCGTCAATATGAGATTACGGTCGCTCATCCTGACTAAAGCGAAACCCGCTGCGGAAGAGGAACGAGTAAATATGTGGATGATTGGCCGGGGAAGCCATCAGGTGGTGGGTTGTCAAACTTTACATGCTATTTTAGGGTCTGTCTGCCCGGGAGTATGGTGCATAAGTGTGTACGACTAGGGAAAACCCTTGGGCTGGGGGGCGTATGCTGTTATGGTCTTGGCTTTTTCTTCTTTGCTCACGTTTTGTGTTTCATGTCGCTTCACGAGCGCTATGAGCTTCGCAGGGAATAATTGCAATGGAGTTGCTAGGCTTGGGGCGGAGTGTAGATCTGTAGGGATATGCAAATCAGGCAAGTGGTTTTGAGTTTTTATGTGCACAGTTCCACACTGGTGATGTTGAAAGAAGAGTAGAGAGCACGTAGGAGAGTAGTAGTAGTAGTAGTAGTAGTAGTAGTAGCATGCTAATAGTCATTGCGATAACGAAACGCCGCCGAGGAAAATATCCAGGGAGAGAGAGAGTGTGGTATAATAATAAAGATATATTGCGGGTAATCCCCAACACTGGTTATGTGTATAAAGATTTGCACACGCATTACGCTTATCTTGGTAGTTCTTCTCTAGACGCGCTGGTCGCCCTCCTCGTCGTGCTCGGCTTTGACCTTGTCCGCCGCGGGGAGCGCCTCGGTCAGGCCGAGCGAAGCAGCCACCTCTGTCAGCCTGGCCTTCTCCTCCCTGGCAGCAGAATCGCCAAACACGGCATCCATATCCTCTAGGCTCCTGCCCCGCGTCTCGGGGACGAAAAAGTACGTGAAGCCGAGGGCGAGCAGGCAAAAGGCGGCGAAGAAGACGTAGGTGCCCCAGCCCATGGTCTCGAGCATCCCCGGGGTGACGAGGCCGATGATAAAGTTGCACATCCAGGTGGCGCTGGTGGTGATGGCCATGGCGCGGGAGCGGCTGCCCAGGTTGAAGATCTCGGCGGGGAGGACCCAGCCTATGGGCGCGAAGGAGAAGGAGAAGTTGATGTCGTAGATGTAGATGAAGGCTATCCCCGCCCAGCCGGCGGCTTTCGCGGAGGAGAGGGAGGTGCCGTAGCCGCCGACTATGCCGCCGACGATGATGAGGGAGATGAAGGTGCCGGCGGCGCCGCACATGAGGAGCGGGCGGCGGCCGACCTTGTCGATGAGGAAGAGGGCGGGGAGGGTGGAGAGGCAGTTTACGATGCCGTAGACGCCGGTGGCTAGGAGACCGGATGTGCTGCCCGAGAGGCCGAGTTGGGAGAACATGGTCGGGGCGTAGTAGATGATAGCGTTGCAACCCCTGAAGAAGACGTTGTTAACTTGGAAGGGGGAAGATGGAGGCTAGGAAAGAAAGGGGCAGAGACTAACATGAACTGCTGGAAGAACATGATACAGGTGCCGATGGCGAGTCGGTGGAACGCAGGGCGCGTAGACACGAGAGCCTTGTGCTGCGAGAGAAAGAGGCGGACGCCAGTCTGGCCGGGGAACTTGTCGCGCGTGTGGGCTTCGTCGAAGAGCACCTCGGCCTTGATGGCGAGGTACTCGGTGCGCAGGGACGCAGTATCCGGGTGGACGCGGCGGAGTCTGGCCAGGGAGGCCAGGGCCTTGGGCTCATTGTGCCGCATGAGGAAATAGCGCGGCGATTCGGGGAAGAAAAGCATGCCCACGCCGAGGACGAGGGCCGGGGCAATCTGGATGGCAAAGGGGATGCGCCACGAGGCGTCGGACTGGCCCGGGCAGGGGCCGCCGGGACCGGAGCTGACGTCGTGACGGGGGTCAAAGGTCCGATGGGACTCGCTGCCGCCCGTGTAGGGAATGTCCGGGGCGCAGCGAGTGCCGCCAATGTACTGGGTGCCGTACTCGAGCCAGTAGCTTACGAGGATGCCGAGGGTGATGCTGAGCTGCTGTAGGACGACGAGCGTGCCGCGGATGCCCGGCATGGACACCTCGGACATGTACATTGGGACGATCATGGTGAGCTGGCCGACGGCAAGACCGGCGACGGCGCGGCCGGCAAAGAGCATCTCGGTCGAGGTGGCTCCCGCCTGGAAGGCGGAGCCGATTGTGAAGACGACGACAGCGAGGAGCATGTCGCCCTTGCGGCCAAGGCGGTCGGCAATGGGACCGTTGATCAGAGATCCGAACCAGGCGAATAGGAGGAGCGTCGAGACAAACCAGCCTTTGAAGTTGCTGTCCAGGTAGATGCGCGGGAAGCGGGCTGCGAACGACTCCATGGTCAGGACACCGGAGACAACACCCTGGTCATAGCCAAAGAGGAAACCCCCCAGGCTGGCAAACTGTTTGTATCCAGCCAACGTCAGCAGACGAAGACCTCACCGAAGTGTGGGAATGGTGTATGCATAAGTGCTAGATACTCACGGCAGACAGGCCAAACAGGTATGGGTTCTCTCGTAGAAGACGCCAGACACTCTTCTTGTTGGAGTCATCATGGCCCTCGGCGGGCGTGGTTGTGAGCACTTCGGCCATCTTCTTTGTTAGTCAGTGGTCGGGATTGTTTTGACTACACCTGGCTTCTTCCAGAGTCCTTGATGAAAAAAAGATGTTATCATGGTAGAGGACGTCGCGTTCGCCGAGTGTTTTAATACTTCAGCCCCAACTCGGTCTCGGTGTGCCCCGTGGGGCTGCGGGGTCGGGATCCCCGTCGCAGAGAACACCGGGTTAGAGTACACCACTTGTGCATCTGCCGGACCCGGACGACTGTCGTCCGGTCCAATCGCCAGGCGGCTTTCGACCTCCAAACCCCAGATAGCTAGAGTGCTCAACGACGGCGCCGCTCCATAGTGGCTCGATAAGTTCGGTCCGCCGCTCCACATAAGGATGCGCTAAGATTCCTGGGTTTGGTCCACATCAATGGTCGTCGAGGGAGACTGTCCTCCGAACAAACAAATTCCCCAGAAGGCCGGACCATTGACAGCCATGGATGGCACAAATGATGACAATCCCGGTTCCGGATGGCGGGATACCGGGAAACGTTGGGAAAACTTGTTGCAATGAATTAATTGCTTTTATCGCCAGTTGGCTTGATCCCGTAAACAGACTTCATGTTTGCACGTACCTATGCCGGCAAGTGTCCCCAATGGAAGCAAAAACAGCGGCCAAGATGAGCCAGACCGTCAGCCTCGCGAAGACAACATTGATGCTTCAGGGTCGCATCGAGAAACTTCTTCGGCGCCAGAAGACATGTGTCCCCAGGCGGCGTCTTCTCATCGCCTTGGCCGGCGTCCCAGGCTCGGGTAAATCGACCGTCTCAGACGCGTTGCTGCGTGCCTTGACCATCCAAGGCGGCATCACAGATGTCGCCGTCCTTCCCATGGCAAGTGGGCTCGGATTACCTCCCCCTTTAAACACAATGTTGACGTTGGCTGACTGGCATTGTCGATGATAGGATGGTTTCCATCATACCAGGGTGACGTTGTCTACCTTTGACGACCCAGGGTTGGCCTTTCGCAGGCGTGGCGCCCCCTTCACATTTGACGTCGAGGCCCTGCTTCGCCATGTCCTTGAATTAAAGGCCATGCCAGTCACCGATTGCGATGAGCCGGAGCTCATCTTTCACGCCCCAAGCTTTGACCACGCGGTCGGCGACCCGGTGCCGGAAGCCATTGCCATCTCCTCCCGATGCAAAGTCGTGATAATCGAGGGGAACTATACGCTGCTCAACGACGAGCCTTGGAAAAAGATTGCGCAAATAGTGGACGAGAGGTGAGAATCCGACGGTAGCCCGGCATACAACCAAGCTTTAGCTGACTTCCCACCAGATGGTTTGTCGACGTTGAGCCTCACGTCGCCAGGGAGAGACTGGCGCTTCGGCATTTACGTGCGGGCATCGAGAAGACAATGGAGGATGCCGTCAAGCGCGCAGAGGACAATGACCTGCCCAACGGAGACCTCGTTCGGTCAAAGCTCATTGACCCGGATGTCCACATCATCAACTGACGACAAAGGCGATATGTGCCGGTCCAAAATCAAAACGGGCTGTGGAGGAGACTTATATCCCACCACCAGGGGTCGGCCAGCCAAACATCCCAAGGAACTCGCCCCCGTCGCTGGGCCAGGTTGAAAAGTCAATCAAAGAAGAGTCGAACTGGACATTATCCCAGGCTGGCGGACCGGTGGGGTTGCTGGGCACGATCATGTCCAGGATGTCGGCGCACCTCTGGGCGAGGGAGTTGTCGGCGTACGTGATGCGAAAGACGGCTCGGGCGCTCTCCAGTTCCGCCTGCCATCGCCCGAGCTCAGGAGATCCTGCGTCTCCCAGGGTGGCCAAGGCGACGACGAGAGAAGCGTGAAAGAGGAAATAGCTATGCAGAAGTACAAGTCAGTTTTCAAACGCAACAAGAACCCATTCCGCCACGATTTAGGTCTTACATTGAGTACCACGCCACGAGCTTGGTCATGAGCCCACTCTGCGAGAAGCTTTCGATGGACGCGATCGTGGAGCTGGCAGCGTTGACGGCCGTATTTCTGCTCCTGACATCGGCCTCGCTAGAAAAGCCCAAGGCCCCTTGTTTGCTGCGCTCAACGGCCCGCTTCAGGAGGATCTGGCGAAAGAGGATGATTTTGAGGTTCCAGAAGCGCCACCACAAGCGACACCGGGCAAAGAAGAAGGCTGGGTCGGCGCACGTAGTCTCTTGATCCAGCCGGAGATAGGACGGCAACCTCTCTGACCAGGAATCCAGCTCCCGGTCCATAGATATCGCGTCTTCGGGAGACAGGGCCGTGGAGGAGAGTAAGCGGTTGGATATGTGGTTGGAGTGGACGTGGAGGTCGCTCTGCCACTTCAGACCAGAGTAGAGCGTGGGTTCGGACGACTCGGCAGGCAGGGATGTGGTTCTTGCCGTGAGCCACTCGTCGGGAATATTCAAGACGGGGTGGACGTCCATTGCATCCTTTTCTGGGAGGAGAATGGGTCTCCCAAAGGTAGTCGATGCGCCGCTGTCGAAGATGTAGAGGCCCCACCAGACCCGGCGGCGCATCTCTCGCTGGAGGATATTGATGTCCCAGTCAGGCAACTCCCGGTGAAGCCCCAGGCTAAGTGCCATGCGGGTCGCCAGGCCCAGGAAGTTGGACCCTGTGTTGGGCTTGTCGCGCTTCTGGCTCAGATTGCTCAGGAGCACGAGAGCCTGCACAAAAGTGAGGTTGGCGCTCTCAAACAGCGACTCGTCGTCGCTAAATGACGTGGCGCGGTGGTAAAGATCCTCATGGACGCCGAAGTGCGAGTCGTCCATGCACCACGCCCCCAGGGCCAGGATGGTATGGAGGAGCATCTCCCAGGAGCGGTGGCGCGGTCGGGGGATGACCTCGTGGTACTGAGCGCGGAAGGTTGCTTCGTGGATGAAGGGGTAGGTCCGGTTGTAGATGGAGAAGTAGCTGTCTATGAGTTGGCCGACGACCTCGCGTGACTCTATAGAGCGGGAGAGTCGGGATGAAGCCTCGACGCGGCTGTAGCTCTCGGGAGAGTCGGCGAGTCTCCCATAGGAGTCCGAGGCTGACTTGGAGTGGCCGAGCCAGAAGAGTAGCGACCTCAGAAAAAAGACACCGGCCGTTGATCCTGTAGCAGGACTATCAGAGTCTGCATATCACGAATGGGAGTTTCACGCGTTCATTCGTACCAAGGTAGCCAGTTCCCTTTGGCTCAACTGACAGCGCAGCCATGCCGTCGGCTAACTCGTTGACGTCCTCCTGCCAGTCGAAGCCATCGGCCTCATCGGGAACAGCCTCGGAGATGGGTTCCTCGGGCTTCGCCGTGAAGTCCGGGGTGGAAGCTGCTACTGCCGCTGCCGGTTCTGCTCGCGTCGCCACTTGAACACGGCCCGCGGGGTCCGTTGAAGCTGAGGAGGCAAGTGCCTCGTCCAAGTTGACGTCGGGTAGCAGCTCAGCAAAGAGGTTCTCTAGGTGAGTGAGCCGCCGCTCCACGCTAGTCAGGTACCTGAAGAGATTCCCATATCAGTGGGCCGGAGTCGCGACGGGTATGCGGGACGATGATGGGGGGCGAGGAGGGGGAATTGGGGCCGGGGTCCTCACGCTCGCGTAAGAGGCGACCGGGCGACCTTGCCGCTGTAATGGCAGACTCGTCCATAATGCCTACAGGCGCTGCAAATGGGTCTCTGCTTGGAGCACTGCCAGTTCGAATGAGGCCGTTAGTTCCTACAAACCGGGAGGGCCAGGGTTGGATCGATGGGCTATACGACACACCTTGAGCTTCTTGACGCGGCACGCATCGCACTGCAGTCGAGGTGATGAGCGTCAGACACAGCAAGGTCGATGAGTGCTTGGCAAAGGGGGCCTGGCACGTACTGCAAGATTTGCTTCGGCGTGCGTCGACGCGGAGCTCATATTTGTGGAGGCGGGATCGATTCGGGCATGGTGGTTCAAGAGTGAGAAGAGCAAGAGACCATGGGTGGTGGTGGTGCTGCTGCTGCTGCTGCTTAAGAACCTGGGAGTCGAGTTCCAGGTTCCTGCCCGTTTTTGTTTGGCTCAGCGAACAGAGTGCAAGTGACTACCCTAGACCTCTTCAATTTCTTCTAGGATGGGAAAGCCACCATGAGGCGGCAGACTAGTGAAAAGAAAAAAGGTCAGCCAACTGGCTATGACATAAATGGAAAGGTTTAACAATATAAATTGTATATCCGCCTAATTGTGTTTGTGTGTTCTGGTAGCAGTTGCGTGGAGTAGCGTGTCAGTCCATGTTAGACATCAGCACCAAGTTGGAAAGCAAATGACAAACTCCTAACTTACATGACGTCCAGAACATTATATAAACATTTTCAAAGAGGGATATAGGCCCTTCTTACGGGAACAACGAGTACTAGAATAATCCTGAGAGCTTAGCCTGGCCCGGATATATGAACTGCTTGGAGAAACTGGGGACATGGGGCCACGCTCACTTACGAAGGGCTGGAGTAGTGACACACGCTGGGAGTTTTGTAATGAACAGAGTCAGCCCCAAACTGAAGAGAAGGTCTCTCCCATTCTTGACCGGGGAACGCCTGGGGACTGTAGCGTCCTCGCCTCATTAAGAACGCACACAGTGAGGCAAGCCAACGCCGGTGTAGACAAAGGGCAAACCCAGAGCTGCGCCTCCTATCTCGGTCAAACGGTAAGGCGGTGAAATAGCCCCAAACAGTACAATACCAACATTTCAAACAAAGTTGCTCTGCAAACAAAGTTGCTCTGCAAACAAAGTTGCTCTGCAAACAAAGTTGCTCTGCAAACAAGGCGACAAGGCGCCCGGTACGCTGTATTAGTGTGCGGACGGCCGGGAAGCCGTCAGGGGGCGGTGTAAAGTGCATTCATGAAGAGCCTCACGAGTCACGATCAAAAAAATGCCCACTCAATGTGGCTGAAGGGAAAGGGAAAAAAAAAAAGAGGTTATCTGAAAGAGTGGACGCATTCAATTCAAATGCAGCTACCTAAGGTGTAAAAGGTAAAGAAAAAAAAATAGATCCAACGCCCCGGCCTGCGTCCCCGTCCAAGTCCGCCGTCTATGCCCGAAAAAAAATGCCGTCTATCGTCCCCGAGTCCAGTCTATACCCATTTCCCATGCCGTCTAAGAGTCTAAAACCTTGCCTTGAGAGTGCGTCGAGAGCGGTAAGGACAGTAAAGGGGCGCCATGCTAGTATGGCAAGCGGACTGCCCCAGATTAAAATAGAAAAAGGAAATGTCGAAAAGGGGTTGGTCGATTAGGGGGAAAGAGGCGTTCCAGACGTCCCGCAAGCCCCCTGACCAAGGTGTTTGGTTTCCCTCCATCTAGGATAAAACTTGGCAAAGAAGAAGAAGGCAAGAGAGGAGTCTCGGCCTTCTTAGCGAGGAGGGAAGCCTTTGTGTGAGGCGTCTTTTAGCCCTTGGTGCAGTGGTCGCAGATGAAGTGCTGGCAGTTCTGGCAGGCGCCGGCGGTGGTGGCCATGAGCCAACCGCCAAAGCCGCACATGCAGCAGTTCCAGGTTTCGTCGTCAGCCATGTTGACGGGGGTGGCGATGTTGTTGTAGTGAGACGCCATTCTTGTGTTGTTGTCGGTGGGTTTGGTGCGTGTGTGGGTGTGGGTGTGGGTGTGAGTGTGAGTGTCAGTTGAAGATGTGGAAGTGAGTTGAGTGCGAGTGTTGTGATGTGTGGACGTGAGGTTGCGAGTTGAGGATGGTGATGAGCAGGGGAAAAAGGTCCAAGTTTTGGCATTCTCAACTCTCATCTTATAGATGCGTCGGTTGACTCTGTTCAAGGAGATATATGAGGTGTTCAGGAGAACAGGGCGGAACACCCATGTTCTGAAGCCTTGCTTCACGATACCGAACAAAGCCACGGTCCCCTCCCCTCCCCCGCCGAACACAATCGTCCGGAAGGCCGTCATAAGAACAAGGCGGAACAGCTTCGCTGGCTGTCAAAACCCGGACACTCAGGCTTCTGCGATATCGGGGGTGAGTATAAGGCTCACGATGGCTCAGACTTGGACAGAAAGGGTTCCTCCCGCCCGGTGGGAGAATACTGTCACCGGCCGCGGGCATGTTAATTGCCTTGACGACCTGGTGCGCCGGGAGATTAGCCTCTGGCCCCGAGTCAAGTCGCATGACCTTGAGACAAATGGGAGGAGTAAGGCTGGGCTTTCGACGACAGACCGAAGAAACCCACTATCGGCCTCCCGGTCGAGGCAGCGAAACTAGGCGGGCAATGTTGGTCGCCGGGGGCCGAGTCACGGGTCGCTCGCCGTGGAGCCAGCGCCCGGCCGAGCGCGCGCCGCCCCCGGTGATCGGCAGCCGGAGATGATCCCGCGGGGGCCGCCGTCCGTGTAAGTCGTTCGGGTGGCGGCCCCCGGGTGGTGTCTGCCAACTTTGCTATAAACCCCCAGAACATCGCACCAGCATTGGGTTTTTCGTTCACCATTCGAGGTTGGAAATTCGAATGTTCCATGGGCAATCGTCCATTGGAGCCGCAACCAATTGTTTCGAAGGTCAATGCATCCCGCTGATTGACCAATTTCCTCCCTGTTGGTTCGTGGTGGTTCGCGCCAGGCTCGCCTCACTCGACGAAACATGATCGTCGGGCGCGCAAGGCACAATCGTGGCGCAGCCATGGCCACATGGCCACAATTGGGGACAGGATATAAATGTTAAAAAAGCCCGCTCACCGAGGCTTCACCGCCCTGATTATGCCTGCCTGCTGCGGCGGTGACGCCCATGAGGCGAAGTGTGCACGTGTGTGTCTTGTCAACTTCATGTTGTCACGATCGGGGGTCGCCGAGAGGTAGGAGGCCGTGGTGCACCACGCGGTCAACCTTGGCTGTGTGGGCCAAAGCTCGGTAGCAAGCAGCAGCGATGCCGCGGATGTTATCTACCGGGCTCGAATCAGCTCTTCTGGGAGCGGCGGGATCCAGGTGTGGCATAAAGTTATGGACCGGGCGGTAGGTTCTTGGCCTTGGCTGTGGGAGTCCGGACGGTGAGGCGCAGAGAGGGTAAGGGACTAAGGGCGCCTAGATAACGACGTCTAAGGCGGACAGAAAGAATATGAACATTACCTGAATGATACCGAAGTCAACATGAGGCAGCAGAAGTCCGTGTACGAATATATCTCTTGGTGCCATTTTGGCGCCATGTCTGCATGTGGTCAAGGCGTTCCCGGCATGCCACTAAGATTAGCAGACCTCGAAGATGAAGGTAGATACGGTCCCTTGGTAAGCAAGCTGAGGTAGAGTAAATGTTTTTGGAGGACAATCAATCGAGCACCTACCTTCTACACAAAGTGATGTGGTTCTTGAGGGCTTGCCACCAGAGACACAGGGGGAGTAAGCCAGATGTTATAACTCAATGCGGCTCCAAGAGATCCACTTCACACGGGCACAATGTCGCTCATGAAGAAAACGAAAGAGGAAGGAGGGAAAAACATATCAGCCGCACATATAATCAAGATAATAACTCTTGCACCCTTTGGGTGGAGGCTCAAATGCGGAGTGATGAGAGTGCGGGCGTGATGCGTGTTGCCCATGGTTGGGCTGCAACGCACACCAATAAGGCTTCGAGGGGTTCCCAGCAACCTTTCTATGCCAGGAGGAAAAGTTATACATGGTTGCCGGATTTCTGGTCCTACTGATTCGAATCCGGGAAATGTGCAGCCCGACCCGTGTGCCATTTCCCGCACACTCGCCGCATGATGGGCGGCCTGGTTATAGTACTAATTAGTATGTAGATTTGACACCACGATCAGACGGGAATTGCCTAGTGTATCGTATTGATTTCTCGAGAAGGATTATACGGAGCCACTGATATAGATAAGATATACCCGCGGTACTCTGCAGCGCCACCGCAGCCCTCCTCAGCGGCACTCCTCCTTGGTGTCTCGGTAGACGTGGGACTTGAACCCGTCAGGAACACTGGGCCCCGCGAGCCGGTGGCTGTCGGAAAACTCCCTGATCTTGTCCTCCTCCTCTTCAGACAGCGCGACGTCGAGAGCAGCCCAGTTCTCCTCCAGATACGCCATCTTCTTGGTGCCCGGGATCGGCACGATGTCAGGACCCTGCTTCAGGAGCCACGCCAGGGCGAGCTGCGCAACCGTGCAGCCCTTGCTCTCGGCGAGCGACGCGAACCGCCTGGCCGTCTCTACGTTGTGCTGGAGGTTGGCCTCGTGGAACTGGGGCAGCGCGCCGGGCCGCATGTCCGGGCCGTCGAAGACTGCCTCGCCCTTGCTGAAGCGGTTGGTGAGGATGCCCCGTCCCAGGGGCGTGGCCGCCACGAGGGCCACGCCGAGCTCGCGGCAGGTGGCCAGGAGATGGGTGCCCTCCGGGCCCTCGATGTCGCGGTCAAACACCGAGTACATGGTCTGGACGGCCGCCACGGGCCCAACCTTGACAGCTCGGCGGAGTGTCGTCGACGACACGGTGGAAAGGCCAATGTGATTGATCTTGCCTTCTCTTCACGTCGAGGCGAGGGCCAGTCTGTTAGCAAGAGACGACGGCGGGGTTGGGTTCAAGGAGAGGGAGTGTACATGTACTTGCCTTTGCAACTCGACCAAGGCCCGCATTGTCTCTTCGATGGGCGTATCGGGGTTGGCCTGATGGACATAGTCTGTTTTGCGGTACGGTCAGCAAAGGACCTAGATGATCTGTCATTGCCCCTCCCCCAACCCCCAGAGCTGGCTTACAGAGATCGATAGAGTCGACGCCAAGCCGTGCGAGACTCTCCTCGCAGGCCTTCTTGGTGTACTCGAAGGAGCTGTCCAGCTGGTTGATATCGCCTTTGACGTAGCCGAACTTGGTGGCCAGGAAGACCTGGTCACGCTTCCCGGTCCTCTGGAACCACTTGCCGATGAGCTCCTCGCTGTCACCGTAGAGACTGTACGCGTGAATGGGGGCCATTAGCGGACTGATCAGAGCGTGGTCAGGACTAGCATCACGGCGTTTTCTCTCACTCCGAGGTGTCCCAAAAGGTGGACCCAAGTTCGACAGCGCGGTCGAGCAGCGCAAAGCGCTCGTCGTCGCTCGGGACGGTTCCGTAGTTCTGGTAGCCCATTCCCATAAGGCCGAAGCCCATGGCCGGCACCAGGGGGCCATTCTTTCCCAGGCGCCGGAGCGGGACGGAGCTGATGTTTGCAGGCATGGTTTTATGATTTGTTAATTGGCAGTCTGGTCTTGGTTTGTGGGAGGATCGATAGTAGTTTGGATAGTACATTCAATCATTCATCAGCCGGGAGAAACCTGGGCTTTATATAACCCTCTTCCAAACGGATACTGCTACATGCGCACATTGAACCCACCCATATTGAGAGTTGGAGATGAGAGACTCGGCCTCGGTCTCGGTACATGGGAGAAATGTAGATGATGTAGATTGTAGTCCACATGGATGGCCGTGAAAGGCTTCACGTTGCCGGGGCTTCGGGATCAGGCCAATGAGCGCGTCGAGTTTCCGAGCAAGCGAATCCGCGCCTTGTGCGTGGGCTCTGTGGAGCAGTAGAGAGAGCCTGGCCGTGCTTATGTCGTATTCCCCGTGGACGGCTTATACACCTACATGATCATGATCTGCTCCCCCCTACTCCGCCGACTCCAACTTTCAAGTTACTTCCTCCTGGCGCCGGGGGGCATCTTCCCATGCGCCTACCCTCCAATCGTACCACCAACCTATCCTTGCCTCAGTCCCAAACCTCCATTCCCATTATGACGCTGTTGGAGTCGAGCAGTCGTCGGGGTGTCGGTGTCGGAGATAGCACGCCAGCGGGCGCAATGAGACCCGAAAGAAACCAGAAGCCCAAGTCCAAAGTCAAGTCTGGGTGCCGCACATGCAAGTACGATACCGTCCACGCATCCAGGCAATCTCCATGCCCCATATCTGACTGATTGACACAACATCTGCAGGATCCGCAAGGTCAAGTGCGACGAGGGCTACCCATCCTGCCGCCGCTGCCTCTCGACCGGCCGCGTGTGCGACGGCTACGGCATCTGGGGCGGCGGCAGCACCACCAGGACCTTGACCGTCTCAGATGTGGCCCCGAGCCTCTCGCCCCTTGCCGCCTCAGCAGCCTCCACAGCGCAGGACAGGCTGCATCTAGAGTGGTTCAGGTGCCGCACCTCGACAAAGCTGCCTGGCACCTTCGTGAGCGGCTTCTGGAGCACGCTCCTCATGCAGGCTAGCCTTAGCGAACCCGTCGTCTTGCACGCCGTTCTGGCCCTGAGCTCTGTCCACAGGGCGGGCATCCTCGACGGCGACCGACAGCCTCTCGGTCCATGCCGTGTCCCGGCTAAGCGGGAACAGTACAGTCTGGAGCACTATGGCAAGGCCATCTCCTCCCTGAGGCGCCACCTCTCGACCACTGACAGGACGTCCCTCCGCATAGCCCTCATCACCTGCGTCACCCTTGTATGTATGGACTTCCTCCGAGGACACTTTTCCACCGCCCAGGTTCACGTCCGCGCCGGGCTCGAGCTCCTTTCCTCAGCACGGCCGGGTCCAGGCGGTGGCCGCGAATTGGCCGACGACTGGATCGCCGAGGTGTTTTCCAGGTTATACGTCCAGATGGAGCTGTTTCAGCAGCCTTTTCAGCACCGGAGCCTCTCCCTGCCGGTTGGTGAACCACGCTCAATACCCCTCATCTTCCACACCTTGAAAGGCGCATGGGTTTGTTTGGAAATGCTGCTTCGCCGAGTATTTGACCTGAGGGGGCAAGCTCGTAGTGCGTCTCGCCATCCCCTCCCTTCCGCCCTGCCCGAAGCTCAGAAACTCGTCCAAGAGGAACTCCGAGGCTGGCTCGACACCTACGAGGCATCGAGCGGGATGCTTCGCCGTCAGGGCGGGGCCGAGGGGGACAGGGAATACTGGCTCCTGCGAGTATACCACACCATGGCACATATCATTGCGGGGACGTGCCTGAACCCAGAAAACGAGGGAGTCTTTGACCGGCACACGCGTCACTTTGTCGGAATTATCAAACAGTCCGTCGCCCTGTGGGTGCTCAGCTCGACAACAACCCACTCTACTGAGACATGGTCCCCTGCCACGGCGGCCCCCCAGCGCCTCGACATGGCCGCGTCCATCGTGGACCATGGCTGGATCCAACCGCTGTACTACGTGGCTTCCAAGTGCCGTGTCCACCGCGTCAGACTGCATGCCGTCCGCTTGCTCGAGCGGAGCTTCCACCGGGAGGGGATATGGGATTCCGACATAGCCGCACGCGCTGCGCGCAAGATCATGGAGATGGAGGAGCGGGGCTTCTATGAGGGCAGCACGGCCGAGAATTTTACCATCGACAGCCTGCCGACCGCCGAGGATCTCTCGCTACCGTCCCTGCCGGAGTCGCAGAGGATACGCGACGTGGAGATGGTTTTGTCCGGCCAGCCCCTGGACAGGGTCTTGCTGTTCTGTACCAAGACACAAGAGGACGGCACGGATCGCAGAATACGCATAGCAGAGTATCACGTAGCCTCGCAGCGGTGGACAGAGGTGGATGCGCCAGCGGAGTCCTAATGCTGGGGTTGGCTCCGAGCCCGGATGGCCGGCCGGTCTTGACTCGGCTTGACGCCCGGGCCCGGGGACCCACCATCGGCGCCGAAGTGGGTCCTTCCTTTCCTGTCATATAGGAGGCCGGTTGTGGTAAGAGTCAATCCCCATGACACTCTATACATTATGTATTAGTGAATTGAGGCTTGTCCGAGATTTACCAGCCCATATCAGCGTCCCTGAGCCGGCGAAGCTGAAGAGGTGGGCTGTCGCAACACGGCGAGACTTTTTTATCCAAGGCCCCTGAAAAGCAGGAGGCCCCTCCGGTGGTGGCAAAGAGCGTGGTGTACGTTGCTAAGAACCCTGGGAGCGATTCTTGTGACGATGACTACATGTATTATGACTATCACGGCTACGTCTACGACTACAGCTAACTACGAGTATAACGACAGGAATTACGGAACAGGGTGGAGGTGGGAGGAGGCAATTAATCAGTTGACTGGGAGGTGTGGCCCAAGTCATTGCCAGACTCGGATTAGGCCCAGTCCTCTCCCTCGATCCCGTCGGGCAAACAAGGCACTGCGATGGATAAAGAGACTCTTCGAAGAAATCAGGGCAGTTGCGTCCGAGACGGGGGCACCGCGCGAGTATTGGACTGGAGGTGTCCTGCGTCGTGATCAAGAGAGTTTCATGTTCGTTTGATATCGTCAGTCAATGGCATCATGCTTCCCTAACCAACCTCATATGCCCGCCCTCATTGCGAAGCCTCATCAGCATATCGTCACCCCCCGTCTCCATGTCCATCGCCAAAGCCGCCGCTCCCTGACCTTGCTTCTGCTGCTGCTCCTGCTTCTGCTCCTGCTGCGCGTCCGCGTACATGTACACCATCGGCATCGGGTCGTTCCGCCAGAATGGGATCCCGAGCCTCTTGGTCTGCCACACCGTGCCACCCCAGCCCACCGCCGTCAGCAGCCAGACGGCCACGTGCAGCGTTATCCACGGCCACTCGACGCGGATAAAGGTCCGCATCACCAGCGTCTCGCCCATCGCCAGGTCCTCGGACGCCGTCCCGTTGGCCGCGTACCCGGCATCACGGACCGTCTGCGTGTAGGCCTCGGCCATGGCGTTGATGGCGCATGCAAATGGGTCCTTCCTCCCTCCGATGGTGAAGGGGCACTTCTCCAGGGTCGAGACGTTAGCGAAAAAGATGTTCTGCAACTGGTCCGTCTCGAAATCCAGGCCGGTGTAGGCGTCTGCCGTCGAGATGTTTCCTGTTAGTATGCTTTGCGGGTACCTATCCTCCCACATGCCGGACTCGACTGTGGCTAATACCCCAAATGTGTTGTCGTCGCCGGGCTGGATGCCCTTGTCTGGTCCCCAGGGGGGCCGCATGACGCCCGCATGGGAAATGTTAGACTCCTCGGTCTCCACGTACGTGTCGAGCACCGTCTCTCTATAGACACCCTGCCTCACGGATGCCTCTATGCTCCGCACGCACTGCGTGATGACACACTCCTGAGCGACAATCTCAGTCTTGTTGTCGAGGCGTTCAGCCACGAGGGCATCCGTGACTCGGTATGGGTCCGTGTCGGGGCCCATGTCGATCCTCAGAGCTTGGAACACCGGAAGGAACGATGCCTCACTCCCGTGTACTATGGCATCTCTGGCGTTGATGACATATGCCGCCATCAAGGTAGCGTAGCCTCCGCGTATCGTGTGGTAGCCAAGTCCAGACTCGCTGCCCCTGATGCCGACGGAGCAGCCACTGGCGGTGCAGTTCCTCTCCACCCTGTCCGAGAGATCGGTGCAGTTGGCCTGGTAGGCGAGTGTCGCGAAAGCAGGGTACGTGCAGTTACCGGTGTTGCAGATGTACTGGGGGAGGCTGGCATTGGTCGACTGGCCCAGGCTGACGATGGCATGGTCGACGTTGGACTTGAGGACGGGGTTGGTAGCCCAGGCTGGGGAGAGTCCCGATCAGCAAAGCAATGTCACGGACGCCAACCTGGACCTCGTCACCCTCGGAGAGTTGACTTACCATGGGCCCGGCGTGGCGGCCCCAGGGTCTCATACCACCGACCCCTGGTGACCATGGCGGTCTGTGTGGCGTCCACGACATGATTGTCATAGAAGTCGATCAAGTTCTGAGAGAAGGGATCAAGGCCGATGGCAAGGAGGATGGCCAGCAGCGTTACCGAGGGAAAACGTCTTGCTTCGCATTAGCCCAGACCGCACAGGATAGCAGGATACAATGTATCTTGTTGGCAATATCCACTTACTTGAGCCGCAGTCTCCACAGTAACTCGAGAGCCCCGACGACGCCATCCGCCCCGTTGAATAGCTTCAGGTCCTCCATCCTTCGTGCCTTCCGCGCCATATATGCCCACCTGAGCTGTCCGATGGAGGTCCCAGCCACATAGCCGATGCATATTCCCGCGGCGGTGGTCAGCCACGAAACCAATGAGTTGAGCGACACGCCATTCCACTCAGGCAGCTCTGTCTCATTGTACTTGGACAGCAGGCCGACAATGGCAGCGATGGCACCGGCGGACACGATCAGGGCCACGAGCTCGGTGATCCAGCTCTCCTGGATTCGCGTCCACAAGGACGGCCGCTCCGACGTCGACTTTGCCCCTTGGGACTGCACGCGACGCGGGGGCTCCGGCGCTGGCTGTTCCTGTTCGACGGGCGAGACGACTGGGGGCGCGGGGCCGCCCGTCTTCTCATCATGCCCAGGCATGGTGTCGGTGTCGGTGTTGGTGTTGGTGTTGGTGGGATGCTGGTCTGGTGATTGATACCTGGCGTCGCGACCCGGGTTTGGGCTGGGACCACCCAGGCTATATAGGTATGTTGCCCGTACGGATACATATGTGTACGGAATTAAGGATTCTTGTACGCAGCCGAGCCTTATTGCTTGACGGAAAGTCCTGGTATCGACAGGGATCAAGCCCCTCCCGCTACCCTGATCCCTGAACCGGGCCACTCGGTCACCAGGGGTCAGGGCCTTACGAGGCTGACTTCTGGCTTGTATTCCAGCCCGAAACCAGCGCCCTAGGCCTATTTCGTGTCTGACTGCAGAGCGGGAAGGCAGGGGTATCCCGACCGTGCCGCATTCCAGCCACCTCGGCTTCAACCTGGCTTATAACATTGGCGGAAATCTATCGTGTGGCTTGGATGTACCCCGAGTCAGGGACACACCCAACCTGGCACGAGCCGCGACGGAATGTACAACTCACGACAGAGGCCTCGTCCAACGGTCGGCTAAAAAGTATAAATAGCAGTGTACATACTTCGTCGTAGCCATAGCCATAGTACTCCGTACTCGTTCGTGAATACGTCGCGTAGAGTCGCTGCAATTGGGTCACGTGGAAGGCAGGGGTTCTCCCGATCATGCCGCATTCCAAGATGTCCAATATGTTATGGGAGTATGGGACCGGACAGTACGAGTATTCGGTCTATACCGCGGAGCTCCGCATCATGTTGGTGCTAGTCCGCGGCCTTCAGCCCTACAAGTCACGCAGAGGGATAATGAGTATTACCCGTCACTTGCCCCATCTCCCTTGGGAAAGGATCGCCCCGAGATGGAAGCGATTGCTTGTCCAATGATTTGCCAAGAATTCTTCTCATTGGACAGTTTACGATGTGATTTCGTAAAGCAATAATGGTGTTGATTTGGCCCAGGGGTTTCTTCTCATTGGTTAGTTTACGATGGGATTTGTTGAGCAAGATGGTGTATTTACAAGCACTCGTACGAGCATGGAACAGTTGGGCTCTGCAAACGGCGGGCTGCTCTTGAGCCAATAGAGTGTTACATATCAAGCAGCGCGCGGCTCTGTTTCGAAACCCCCTCGACAAAACAGAACATGTCAAACCGGGCGGATGGAAAGACCTATCACCAAACATGAAACACTTGGGCAGCCCAGCAATCTGCGGGCTTCTTCTTCCCCCCCCCCCCCCCCCCCCCCCCCCCGCGAGACCTAGCTGCTTCGACAATATTGGGTCCTCCTTTGCAACATAACCACACAAGGCGTCACTGCCCTGGGAGATCGTAGATATAGAAGCAATTTGGAAAGAAAGGTATGTATTGTTTAGTAACAGTAATAGCTACCACTTTTCAAGTATATACTGAAATTTGCTCTCGCGTTCACCGCCGTGTACAAGTAAACCACATGGGGAAAAACCAAGTACAAAGCAATGAGAAAAGACGGAGAGCTATACTTCAACAAGTGAATTTAGCAGCCATTGCAGGCAGCAGGCTATTCGAAATATTTTAGCATGATCCGAGTCAGACCCTTCTTGGGCAAAGTTCGACTTACCTTGTTGGTTCCAAGGTTGACGATGGCGATGATGCAGGCAATCTCGCCAAGGGGAGCTTAAGATATGTCAGTAACGGTCCTACCCCCTTTTCAACGCGGATTCTGGGCTTACTAGGCTCAATCAGGGCAGCAGCGCAGATGGGCAGGAGGGGGGCGGCAGCAACGACGCAGGCTTTTTTTTTTGGGTGTTGTTAGTGAATATACCATGTCAAGCGCGGGGAGTTTGATACATACACCAGACATTGCAGCCCTGGGCCTCGAGCTGGCTGGTGTAGAGCTCGGCGCTCTTGGAGATATCCAAGGCGGTAACCTCGGGCGCACGCGTGTCGACAGCGGCAGCAGTGGAGGTGGAGGCAGCAGCCAGGACGGAGGTGAAGATGGCGAAACGCATGTTGGCGGTTGGGGGGTGGTTTTGGTGAGGTTTGAAGAGGTGGGAGTTGAAGTAGTAGTAGATTGAAGTTGGTAGAGGACTTGGGAGCTGATGGTCAAGGTGAGCTTGGTGATAATCTTTCCGTAGTGCGGACTGCCTGGGCTTTATATACATATTCCAGAGGACTTGATCCTCTCTATGACTTGACTTTGGCATCTCGCGATGGTTTCCGGAATCGAGTCGAGTCGGATCACGGCCTTGCTCGAACCTGCCGCATTCAACCTCTAGCTGAGGCACATTTGGAAATATAGATTGACTTTGCAAGTGAGGTGCATCCAAGACCTGAGATCCTGCGCACTAGACGGCGCAAGGCGGTTAACAAGGACGCATTTGGCAGTGATCGGCTTCAGCTTTGAGGGTTATGCGTATGTACAGCTGCGTTTCCGCAATTCTCTTTGCGCAATGACCCCCAATAAAGTAGTTGCATTTACCACTGACCGGATTCTGCGATTCCCTTGGCACAGTAGCCCCTATCGGTAAAGGCGATTCATATAGATGCAGTTTGGTAGCAGTCCCTTTCGCACAGTGAGCCCTATCGGTGAAGGTTCATGTTTGTTGAAGACGGACGGGATGCGTTTGGGATAAACTCCCCTTGGCATAGTAACCCCCGTCGGTAAAGGTGGCTAATAATAACCTGAACGATGCGTTTGGTACGGACGTACATGTAGCAATTCCCTTGGCACAGTACTAGCCCCTATCGCTGAACGTGGCTAATAATAACAATCCAATGCGCTTGGTACATGTAGCAATGCCAATTCCCTTCGCACAGAGACCCTCATCGGTAATAGAGTGGACAAGTTAATACCTCCGTGCATGTACGTCTGTACAGAGGTACCGCTCGAAGGATTGCCCACATGGCTTGGCATCCTCCCAACCTTGGCGGCCAAGATAATAAGATCGCGAATGTTCGATGCATTAGTGCCCGTGCCGTGCTTCTCAACCAAGCTCCTATGGCTGTCGTCGTCGCCTGCGTTTCGATGAGTACCAGTATGCGATTCTGCCTTAGTACGAGTAGTACGGAAGAATGATGATGGTGTCTCCTTGGTCGTCGAGACAAAAAGGGTCTGACGGGCCTACCTTATGACATGTCGCTTGGACAGAGCCGATAACATGATCTTCCACCAGGACACAGTTCACGATCAATCCACTGATTTCCCGACAAATCAGAAGACGGCGACACAGGGGGGGGGACGAACGGCATCCTAATACCCCGGCAATGCTTATTCCACGAGCAGTGGGGCAGTTATTGTCTCCATCAAAAGGTGGAGGTGGGGGGGGAAGGTAAAAAATAATAATGAAAAGGAAAAAAAAAAAAAAACATACAACAGCTGGTATTCCCTAGTCGTCACCGACCTAGGTACTAATCAGCCGCTCCTTAGCTTATCTGGTGGAGAGCTGACGGGATCCCGAGTTCTCTAAGGGCTATGGTCGTATGTGCTTGACTTTGCACCGAAATCAACTTATAGGGGCAGTCCGAAACTACACACGACGGGAAGTGTCCAGATTGCCTCGTGGCTATTGGCGAAATCGTTGTCATAACGGGCAATAGGCGCCGGCGAGGGGGGGGGG